>PVLD010021487.1:0-31330 GCA_004027595.1 Dinomys branickii
AAAACGAACTGATCAAAAGGGCCATCATCTGTGTAACCTGAGTAACAAAGGTGAAGGTAACATTATGTAGGACAGCATCCAGAGCTAATTCCCTTCTATGTTCTCTATAATTCTGTATTTCCTCAGTCGTTTTTGTATTAGCAGAAATGAAGATAACTTTATATTATACAGCATCCAGTGCAAATTCCCTACTATCTTAACTATAATTTGGTATTTCCTTTAATGTTTCTGTGTTAACTAATGTGAAGATAACTATGTAATACAACATCCAGTTCTAATTCCCTACTATATTCTGTATAACTTTGTATTTTCTGTATTGTTTATGGCTTTTCTGGTTCACATGTGTTCATTCTTTTGTCTTTAAAATAAAATAAAAAAAAAAATCAGTGACCAAAACATTAAGTAGCAAAACTGAAACGTGATCCCTCAGTACTGAGCTTTTTCAGCAGAGCTAAGTGCTGCAGATCAGTAGGTCCTGTGTGAGTGGCAGTGGTACATTATCCATAGCTACGTCACTGGTGACCTTTCTAAGAGTAGCGTCAGTGGAGTGGTACCAGAAGAACCCAACTGAAGTGTCCTGGAAAGTGTAGACAGGACTCGTCCGTCCCAGTTCTGTTAGAAACCTTGGTTATGTTGGGAAGGGGGAGCAAATCTGTACCCGGCATGTAGTGCCGGATTATATACAGCAGGATTTCCTTTGTGTTTTATTTTAGATGTGAGAAACAGTTTATGGGAGAGGGAACCAGTGGGACAGGAGCACTGGAAAGTACAAGTGAAAGACGAGACCCTGGATTGGGGAGTCTAAGGGGTCAGGTACATTCAGGGAGGAGGAGGAGGACTTAGGGTGCAGATGTTTTTGTAGGTGGAGCCTGGGAAGTGGGGTTCATCCCAGGTGTGGCTGTCAGGGTTGGGACACTAGAGTGCTGCTGTACTGACACAGTGAGCTGGTGGACTCACAGACCTGCTTCCTCTTCCCCCGCTAACTCCTGGCCTCCTGGTGGCTGACTCTCCTTGGGCTTGGTCTGTTAGCCCTGGTTGTGTTCCTTCCCTAGATCCCTGCTGCCCACCCTCTCGCCTTACCCAGTTGTCTTACTGGTTGTTCCCTTCCCCATCCCAGATCAGTATAAACCCCTGGCCCTTTTCATGTTTCTTGAGGGCTTTTGAAATTTTAAAATGCTCACAGCTGTGTGGTAATGTGGTTTTGTCATTCATACTTACTCAAATTCAGGTCCGTACAACTAGACAAATTCTACATCCTCACACATAGGACAATATTTCTGAGTTTTCGCATCTCAACTGTAGAAGTACCAGTTTAAAATTACTGTTCATTTATCTCATTTTTCTGTTAGGTTTTTTTTTTTTTCTTTTTCCTGTTAGTTTAGAAGTGGTGTTTATGTAGAATCTTCCTGGGCCATTTGTATACCTGTGATGATTTTGTCTCTTGAAATTGTGTAGGAACGGGATTTTCCAACAGAAACTGTTAAGTTTGGTCCTGAACGCATGTATATTGATACCTGGGTCAAAAAACACACTTATGACACCTTTAAAGAGATTCTTGGATCAGGGATGCAGTACCACTTGCAGGTGAGTGACATTTCTATACCTTTGCTTAAGTAACGTCTTAAATGTAGCTCCCTGAAAACCATGAATTTGGTTTTATATGTGAGATTGAATAAATGAAATTTTGCTTTTGTGTTGTATAAATCTGCTTGAATGTTGTACTTGTGAGGAAAGCAAATAGCTTCACATGATTTTCTGGGATTCAAGGCATTGGGAAGTAGTTCACTCTCATACCGAGAAACAAAGTGTCATAGGTTCATCCTTACCGGTTGCACGTAATGTGTTAATCAGATTTACTCTGTAGTGAAAAAGCTGTGATATTTAATATTGAGCCTTATTTTTTCCCTTTCACACAAGTCAAATGAATTCCTTCGCAATGTGTTTGAGCTTGGACCCCCAGTGATGCTTGATGCTGCAATGCTCAAAACAATGAAGATTTCGCGTTTTGAAAGGGTAGGCTTTTGCTTTTGCTTTTGTTCATGATAGAATTAAATGCTCTAAAGAAAGACGGAGGCAAAGCTTTGATTCTGCCTGGTGACAGGAACTTGGCCATATGTCCCTATAATGGAAGTTCAGTTCTTCATGTCTCACAGTAGCTGTACTGAAGGTGTAGAAGCTTTATGGCGCTTAGAATGTGAGAGATTTAATTAAAAATTTTTACCCATAGCCGTACTGTTTTAATACAGAAATTATTTTTGAGTCTTGTTCCTTTTGTATGAAATATTATACTTAGTGAAGCTATGCACTCTGAATTTCAGGTAAACATTTTCAGTATCCTTAATTTTGTTTTTGTTGAGGTAAGAGTTACATAGGAGACTATTGTGAAGTGTACTTGTTCAGTTGCATTTGTTACATTCATGGTGTTGTATAACCAGTCACCTCTACTTCCAAAACGTTTTCCTCACCTCAAAAGAAAACCTCTTACCCAAAGGAAGCGCCCGCTATCCATTCCCCAAGCTACTGGCAAGCATTGATCTGTATTCCATCTCAGGTTTTACCAGTTTAGATATTTCATATAAATGAAATTATACAACATGTTACCTTTTTTCCTCCTAGCATAATATTGTCAAGGGTCATGCGTGTTGTAGCATGTGTCAGAACTTCATTTCTTTTTGTTGCTGGGTAGTATCCCATTATATGGATATACCATGATTTGTTGATACATTTATCTAACTTGATTTGGGCTTCATCCCTCTTTTGGCCCATTGTGAATGTTTCTGCAGTGAACACTGACATAAGGACTTTTTACTTGAAAGCTTTCAGTGTTAGAGAGGTATATTCCTATGTGTGAAATTGCTTGGTCTTTTGGTAATTTTATATTGAACTTTTTGAGGAGCCACCAAATTTATCCATAGCTGCTACACATTTTGC
Source organism: Dinomys branickii (assembly GCA_004027595.1). Lineage (NCBI taxonomy): Eukaryota > Metazoa > Chordata > Mammalia > Rodentia > Dinomyidae > Dinomys > Dinomys branickii. The sequence continues at coordinate 2,932 of PVLD010021487.1, forward strand.
AGCAGTGCTTAAACATTCCAGTCCTTGTCAGTATTTGTTACTCATATTTTAATTTCTAGTTAGGACCACTTTAATAGGTATGATGTGCTTAATTTACTTTCCCTGGACTCTCTTTTAAGTTTTTGCAACAGGGTCTTTCTATGTAGCCCAGGCTGGCCTTGAACTCACAGTGATCCTGCTGCCCCAGCCTCCAAGTGCTGGGATTACAGGCATGTGCCGCCATGCCCAGGCTTGAACTTTTTAATTACTGATGTCACATAGTAGGCACTTAAAACTTTCTGGTAAAATTACATTTTTTTTCTTTTGGATTATTTCTTCTTCATGGAAATAAAGCATTAAATGAAAACATTTGATAGGTTTTGCCAAATTACTTTCTGAAGTTACTCTTACATTTTTGTTTCTAACAGTGAATGAAGGCATGTTGCTGTTAAACACAGGTTTGACAGCAGTAGGTTTTCTGCTTGTAAGAGACTTATCTTAGCACCCTGGAGGCTAAGGCAGAAGGATTATGAGTTCGGGGTCAGCCTGGGCTAGACAGCAAGTTCAAAAACTGGCCTGGATTACAGTGAAACCTTACCTCAAAAAAGAAGAAAGTTCATGTAATTGATATTAAAACGGCACCCCATCACTATATTTTTAGTTGATGGATGGCTGATAAGGATTTTTTTTCACGTGAAACATGATTTTCAATCAGATTAACTGATAGTTTTACTTTGCTTGGTTGGAATTTACTTACGTTTACATATTTGGTTCGTAAGTTTTGTAATACACAATACCCACTAACTGTTGTTTTCTGCCTCATTCTTTGTGTCTTACAAATACTTAAAATACTGAGTCAAATTAGTTCATTTTTTGTGATGTTATCTATCTTCTGAGAACATCTTAAGTCATACTGATTCATGTGTATTTTCCTCTTGATTGCAGCATTTATACAACTCTGCAGCTTTCAAAGCACGGACAAAAGCTCGAAGCAAATGTCGGGATAAGAGAACAGATGTTGGCGAATTCTTCTAGGTTTTTAGCACATGACTTTTTCTAATTTCTTTTCCTGTTTTTAATGTATATAAGCCTTAGAGACAGTTTTTATCTTGGGTCAAGTTATCTCATTTTTGTAGTCGGGGCGGGGGGTGGATTTATTTCTTCTAAGTTAATGTACAGTATTGTAAATGATAAGTTGTGATTATTGAATGTTCTCTAAATATAATCAGTAAACATGAATAAGGTATAATGTTTGGTCATGTTCTATTTAAGAAACGAGCAAACTGCGTTTCATTTGATTTCATGTTGAAAACGGTTTGATTTCTTACACTGTTCTTGTGAAAATAGTGGCAGTTTTAATGATACATGTACAAGATCATTAACTTAATATCTTACAGGTTTGGATACAAGTTTTAGAAGATATTTCCTCAGGGAAAGCTACTATATTTTAAATTTTAAATGGCCTATAGCTATTTCAGTTTTTTCACTGGGATAAACAGAGGAATTACACACTAAAATTTGCAAGTGCTACACTTAAAAGGCCCTTAACTAATTGTCAGCTGCTGGGAGTTTGTGGCAGGTTATCCTGGGCCGGAAAGGTTGCTGATCTGAACCTCCCAGGCTCAGATAAATGCTCAGTTAGCTGCATAAGTGAGTGATACATACTCACTTCATCTGCCGTGCGAGAGGTTGTTCTTATCACTTGGAAATAAAGATCTTTTAACACTGAAAGTGCTTGTTTTCTTACAGAAGAAACATTTTAATAACTTAGGGGTATAGAGTTGGAAACACTCAAGCCAGGTAGGAATGTTGTATGAAAACTTTAATTGGCATCCAGTTACTGAGTTCTATCTCTTGTTTGGTTGTCTTCAAGCTTTTTTTTTTTTTAAATAAATTGTAAGTGTTTTGGCAGTGTATTAAAGTTTAATTACTAAGCTCAAGTTTAAATGACATTGTGTAAATGATATGTGCAGTTTGGAATCCACGGACTTGTTTCTTTGATTTTCTTGTGGTGGAGAGTGGCCGAGCCATGGAAGCACGTACCAAAAGTACCAAAATGGTGTCTGATATTTTTACCACACGAGATTTCTTCCCCTTCCTCCCACTTCCCCAACAACCTCTGGAAGGGATGACCAGCCGCCCGGTGCCGATCACTGGCCGGCTGTGGCATCTCAGTCACTGAGTTCTGTCTCCTGCAGCTTGGACAGTGGGGAGCTGGAATCTGGACCTTGAGTTTGTGCGCTGTCGGTTCTTAGAGATTGCAGTGTAGTGGGTTTTTTCCTCTACATTTTCTCTGAGAATGGGTTTTTACTAAAGTCACAGTGTAATAGTACTTCTAGGCTTACAAGGAAGAGACTGGAAGCTCAATCCTTTCCCATCCCAGAGACATTCAGCCTTCACTTTTTTTTTCTAGCACCCGTTTTGTTTTTCCAAATAATACACAGCTGTTTTTTAGTTTATTTTTATGTATTTGTGTCCTATTATGACAAGTAAAGATTGTCTATTTCCCTTTTTTAGTCCAATACATTTTTTTTTGTTAATTCAGCATTATCATTTGCATAATTTTTGTCATGTTTTCATTCCTGAGCTAGTTTATTGTACTTAATTTTTATTCTCAGAACATGTTGTCCTGGAGTTAATAATCTTTTTTTTTTTTTTTTCATATGTTCATCGTCACTTCCTCCCAAGCATCGCTACAGAAATTTGTAGAACTGTTTGTTTCAGTGGACAATAGTTCTCTACTGAACTATCATGCTGGCCTGTTTTCCACTCCAGTCGGCCCCCACATTTTCTGGACCCCACGTCTTGATTACCCTGTGTTTGCTCGTTACAGTGCTTCCTTCAGGAGCTTCTTGGGAGTGGACACAGGTGGTACACTATCTCAGGCTTCATTTTTCTATACTTCATATACTAATGGAGTTCTTGGTAAAAAATCAAATTCAGGATTTAAAATGACAAATTTATTCAAATTCAGAATTTTGAAAGCATTGCTGTACTGTTTGAATTGGCATAGTGGTAAGATTTGGTACACTTTTTATTTCTGTTCCATTGTAGTTTGCTTTTGCTTCTAAAAATCTGTCACTAGTATTCTAAAAATTGCATGATAACTGTGCTTTGGTGGGCTTGACAATCTGAAAAAAATTTTTTAAGTTCTCATTTTTGTGCTTCCTCCCCGCGCCAACTTTGATGTGAAGTTGCATGAGGTACTAGAATTGAGCCTCGGGCCTTGTTTTTTACTGATTTTTTCTTTTTCTGGGGCAGTTTTCTGTGCTTTGTATTGCATTTTATTTTAAGTTATGTGCTTGTGATTAGCTCTATGCTTCTGCCTCAGGGTCCTAAGCCTGCCTAAATTCTGCAGGGTCACTGGACTCCCTCATCAGACAAAATGCCTGACACCCAGAATTAAGGAAGGAAATACCTGACACCCAAAATTAAGGAAGGAAAGGTTTATTTAGCTCACAGTTTGCAGAGGTTTCAGTCCATACAGGCTGGCTCCAGGGCAGAGTGGCACATGGCAGAGGGCAACAGTTCATGGCAGCTGAAGGTAGCAAAAGCAACAAGAGCAAAAGGGGAGCAGCGCCTTTTCCCCTCCCTTACACTGTATGCAAACTACCCACCCCAGGTCAGGTGTAGCACTCACACCCATAATTCCATCATTGGACTGTGAATCAATCAACTGTAGAAGCCCACCCCATGACTGCATGTGGCTTTGGGGGGATGTCCAGACACACACCATAACACTAAGGCATGTACCATGTTGGGCTTGGGGACTAGACCATGCCACTGCCAGGAAGTGGTGAACCCATTAGGAGGAGGCCTGACGGGAGGGACTAGGTCATGGTTGGCAAGTTGTCAAAAGGGACATGGGGACCCCTATCTCTTACTCTGCTTCCTGACTGCCACGAGATACACAACTTCATCACATGCCTTGATGTTCCCCCTATGCCACAACAAACCTGCCTTTTCCTTTTTACAAGTTGGTTTAGTTCAGGTCTCGTCATGAAAATGGACCTACCTGCCATTCTCTTAGATCCGATGTTGCAGCAGTGCGTTCTTCCTGTGTTGCAGTGGTCAGGTTAGGTCAGAGCCCTTGCCTGTTAGTGGAAGCTCCTGCTTGCTGCACGTTATTTATATTCTGACGCACACTGTGGCCCGACTGCTGGAAATGTGGTGTCAATTTACAGTCTTCAGCTAAGTAAGACCCTTCTTGAGCCTCAAAAGAACCTCCTCAGTACCTGTCAGTTACCAGCTGCATCAGGGCTTGGTTTTCTTTGTGTGTGTGTGTTTTTAAGGCATAGTTTCAGTAACATATTTACTAAAACCTCACACATGGGAAAAGCCTGTATTTCAAATCTTACATTGCTTGACTAAACATTAAATATAGACCACTGTTTTGTGGTAGTGTTTATGGGCCTCAGATTGCTTGTGCAGCTGAAGTGAGTCGGAGGAAGAACTACAGACCTCGTAGAAAGAAAAGTTTCATTGTTTCTCCCAAGTTACTAGTTGCTTTTTCCTGGTAATGGAGTAATCAAAGCTCATGTTTTTGTAAGTAATTTGCATGTTGTTGCTGTACGGAGACTAAATCATAATTTTTGAATCTGGGAAGTCTTTGTGGCATGTGCTATGTGCTCTGTGCTTTTAATTTTTGCTAGAAATAATTTAAGCTTTATTTTAAAAACTACTTCCTGAATGTGGGGAGACTCTGAACTGGAATTACAGAGCATATTACCATGACTCAGTAAACCTTATTAGCTTTGAATTAAGCTAACAGTTGTAACAATTCTGATTTGTGGCAAGCATTGTTGATGTTTTTGTGGTTTGATACCAGCCACTTTTGGGGGTAAAAGATAAAGTACAAATTGTTTTTTGTAGACAACTGCATTTATCAGAATATTTATTTGTAGGTAGGCAAATAATTCTTAAGTGACAAAAAACATTAGCTGTTAGAAGTGACTTAAGCCGGAGGAAAATGAAATTATATGTTTCTGCTGAAGGCATTAGGAAGGGTTCTGTTAGGAGGATGCTGCTTTGGCCAATCTTGGTGATTAAGCAGATTTGCAGAGTGGAGGTAGAAAAGAGGGTCGAGTTAGTGAGAAACAGTGCTGGTGACACTGGTTTCTCCAGCTTTATTGGTTGTTCCCAGATGTCCTCATTGGGAGATGCCAAAGATAGCAACCACTGGGTGTCAGATAGCTGTGGATCCTGGCTTCCCAGCTGTGTGACCTTGTCTTCACTTCCTGGAATAGTCATTCGCAAACCATTTGCAGCCTCCCAGCCCCGAGCCACACTCAACTTGGTGTTCTCTGCTAGGTTTTGATTTTCTGTTTGCATGTTGTGGTTGGTGTTACAAAATATATGGAAGTAGCATCTACTACTTAAGTTATGACTTTACCCTAAAGAAGAAATTTTCTCTGAGAGCACTTAAGAGCCTACTCTGAATCGCCTTAGATTTTTTAGAATCACCTTTTGACTGAGTGGGGGGGCCAGTAATTTGAAGCTGGTTTTTCTCTTCTAGCTGTTCCATGAAGTCTGTTTTTCAGCTATAATTTTTGTTGCTGTTAAGCCTCACTGACTAAGCCCCAGAATGAGATGTGAGCAATAGCAGTTACATTCCTGACGGGAAGCCAACTAAAGCTCAAGGGTGCTCAGTCAGAGATACAAAATGAACCACGGGCTGGTCACCGAGCCTAAAATAGAAGCCTTGTGAAGAATGAGGATCCTGGGCTGTGATCCATACAGCTGCTTTTCCTGGTCAGACATTAGTGGTTGGCTAATGGCGCATAAAGAAATGATAAAACTGTAAAATACTCTCGGAAGAACTGCTCAGGACTCTGAGCATGCATCAGTAAACACTGGGGCCTTGTTTTTTTCTGCAAAGGAACAAGAATTCTAAGTTTCTTTTACTCTGCGGCTGGTTCTGCTGCTTCTGCTTTTGCATTTTATTATGTCAAGTTGTGTATTCTCTTAGGAATGTTCCATGAAGTACATTTTGGAATTCAGTAATGTCAATATCCAAAGTACTCTACTTGCGTCTTTTCAGGCTGGTCTTGAACTCACTTTGTAGCCCAGGCTGGCCTTGAACTTGCAACAATCCTCCTGCCTCAAGCCTTAGCCTCCCGAGTGCTAGTGCTGGGGTTATGGATGTGCACCACTATGCCCAGTTCTCTACTTTTTTTAAAATGCCCAGGGAATTGTGTTAAAGTTTCCGGGTAACCAAAACACACTTCCTGATTTTAACTCTGAAAAATTTTTTTTTTAAATTACCTTATGGTTTTTGAGCTCAATTGTGTTAATTCTTAGCTAGGGTGTGAGGAAGCACATTTTCCAGGAGTACCAGTAAGTGGTAGGTAGCACAGGGAAATTGTTAGGTTCAATATTTTATAGGAGAGTTTCAGATGCTTAGTAAGTAGCTGATACTCTTTTTCAGCTCTTCTGTAGATGTATTACCCCCAACTCAGTTTCCCCTGATTCTAATTCTAGTCCTCTCCACTCCATAGCTAGTATTAAAGGGTCTTTTAAAAAATGCTACCCGGAAGTAAATTATGTGTTGCTATTTCCAGCCAGGTACAGTATTTGTTCAAGTAGATGTCACCTGGGGAGGTTTTACCCTCAATCTTACTTCTGTTAGTATATGTGTTATTAACTGCCTCAAATTCTTTTTAAAAAATAGGCTTAAATCCTAAGTAAATATTTTAGAGGTTTCAGCTTAATAAGAGGAGTCCCTGACTTCTAAGCCTGGTACTGGACATTGAATAGAATTGGTCCCTACCCCAAAAGTATTCAGCCTACTGAGGAAGTCAAAGATGGTGGCAAACAAATGCAACAGATATCCTGATAGAATCAGAATGTACAGTAACCAGCAATGACACAAAGGAAAGAAGTTGGGTCTTGGAAAGAGGTTGGGTCTCAAGAAAATCGTTTGCATTGAGTCCTGAGAGAGGCTTAGGGATGGGAAAGGAAGATAACACAAGGGAAGACATGATGAGAACAAGAGCCCAGGTTCAGCTTTGCGACCGGCTAACTGCATGATCTTGGGTGTGGCCTTCAGTGTCCCTCTTCATTGGTAGAAAGGAGGGCGGTCAAGCTGGGCTGTCTCTGTCACTTTCTCCTTGCCGGGCCAAAGTACCTGACACCTACAACTTGCAGGAGGAGTGGTTTGAGTCCTGGTATCCATCTGTGATCAGCTGTGTCCATGCAGAAACAGCGTGGCAGAGGGGCCCAGGGGGAGGGCAAGGTGCTCAGCGCATGGGGGCCGGACGCAGAGACAGAAGGGAGGGGCTGGGGACAGGAATGCAGACCCTGCCCCCTAGCAGCACATCCAGCTCTGACCTTGGCGGTGGATGAATCCACTGCGGAGTACAGCACCCTGGGATTGAGTCACTCCACACACAAGAGCTTGGGGGAGCTTTAGGTATAAACCACAGCAGTAGCTGAAGTCCTTTTCAGAACAACAACAAACCCAGTATCATCTGTAGCCTTTTTATGAAAAGAGATGAAATGGAGTGAAAATTCCATTCTTATCATGGAATTTTTCTTCCTAGAACCTGCTTTTCACATAATGAAATGGCCATAAGATCTCTGTTGTACTACAGAGACACCTTGCTAGGGACCTTTTAAAAAAATATTTCAGGCTTCTCAGTGTTGATGTTTTGCTGTCAAGAGAGTTACCTTAAATGTAAACCTTAATGTTAAGTGCTTATTTCGTAAATGACCTCAGTCTAAGGGAAGCACGTAGAAGAGACCTCAGAGGTCCTGGTGCCGGGCAGGATTCCTGTCTACAACATTAAAGTTTGCTTTAATATGAGCCAAATTCTCATGGCTAAATAATACATTTGAGGATAAGAACACATGCCATAGTGAAGGAGAATATGAAATGATAACGTTTGTTAAAACTCATGCAATTATAATGGCTCACAATAATATATTCTTCTTTTTGGATCTTTAGGGCCATGGGCTGACTAGTTTAATTTTGTCCTTACATTTATACCTAGTCTTGCACACAGGATCTGAGGCAACCACCATTATGTGAAAAGTGCAATCAAAGTGGAAAAAGATATCAATTACATAATAAAAAGTAGACTCAGAAACTAAGGTAGAATTAAGTTTGAGGAGAAAAGAGCATATGCAAATAAGTGGGCTGTAAACAGCTATGCAATTCTTAAAACTGGACCGCGTATTAGACTCTGAGCTAGGCTGGGGGATAGCTCAGTGGAATAAGCACCTGCCTAGCAAGCGTAGGGTCCTGAGTTCGATCCCCAGTACCGCCAAAAAAAAAAAAAAAAGAACCTTAGACTCTGAGCTTCCTCACTAGCAAAGCAAAAAGGATTACAAGGTTTTCCATGAAAGGGAGTATGTTCTTCAGGGTAGGCAGAGCTCTGCGAGACCTCACCTTCACTGAAATTGCCTCTCGCTTCCTGCCGGTCCTGGCTCCGGTTGAGCTCCGCCACCCAGCCTCATTGTCAGTATTTTCTTCCAGGAGCAATGACTCATTCTTTCCAGGACACCGGCTCGTGCGACATGCACGAAGATGGAAAGCTATACGTCGTGGATTCCATAAATGACTTAAACAAGCTAAACCTCTGCCCAGCCGGATCGCAGCAGCTGTTCCGTATGTGTCCCCCGCTCCCTGACTTCTAGGCTGCGGAGGCCACCTTGGATGTGTGGGTGTGGGGGGGGCAGGGCTAACTGTCATTAGCGATGGCACTGGAAATGGTACTTATCTAGGCAATTGCTTTTGTTTTCTGAATACTTCATAGGATTAGGGGCTGTCATGGCTCACTCTGAGATTTGAACTCTTTGTCTTCAGAAATCCTGAGAAAGTCCTGTGGCATCTCTGTCCCTGGGAAGGCATGGAGCCTGCGGAGCTGGACTCAGAGGCTGGCTCAGCCCTCTTGGCAGTGCCTGTTGGGGCCACAGCTGGGTCCCCACTGGCGCCTGCTTCGCTCCAGGGGCCTCATTCCATAGTGGATTGATGAGGAAATGCACAACACATTCTCCACTTTTTTAAACATTAAAAATCTGTTGGACAAAACCCTTTCATTTTCTCCTTACAAATTGCCCAATTCAAAGTTGAGAAAAATTCTGTGCGTGTGTCGGTGGGGCACACAACATGGATGTGTTGAATTCTGAACATGTATCTGGCTCCCTAAGTATTATAAATAGGTTCTGTCAGATCCTGCAGAGCCCCGTCTTTTCTAGCTTAAGTCCAGGCATGCAAACTCAGGCTGTCTACTTGCTATTTATTTCACATGTGCTCAAACTCACTGTCCCTGTCGTTCCTCTAAATTCTTTCTGAATTCATGTTTTCCTCATCATTTTCATAGGTTCAGAACTTCACCTGTTTTTATTGCAGTCAGACTCAATAAGAGTGTTTAGATGTCAGCTGATGCTATTTCTTTGATTAAGAAGCAGCTGTCAAGGTGACATGGGATGTACTTATCAGGCACCGGATATAAGCCACCCATCAATCCATGGTCAGTGTGTGGGGCCAATTCAGAGTAGTCAGTGACTTCACTGCCCCACCTGACAATAATTAGGCATGTAGCTGTTACAAAACGGTGACTAGGTGCAGATAATTCAAAGTTTGGTGAATGAAGCTACCGCAAAACATGGAAAAGAACCTTGCTTCCCGAGCACAACCATCCTGAAAGCTGCTGAGCCACCAGAGCACAGCAGGGGCTCTTTTGTTTATATGCGTGTAGACGTACTTAAGAATTTCCGTAATAAAGAGATTCCTAGGCAATACCGCCAAGTGCTCAGTCTTCCTTCCGGGGTGGGTGGCCCTCACTTGGCTCTGGCTTGCTCCTGGGTTTCTGTTTTGCAACTAAATTTCTTCAGAAAAAAGCCGCAGAGATTCTATCGCTCTTTTCACTTCTTACCCTTTCCCCAAGAACCAAACATGCCCTGCTGCTTCGGTAACTACAGTCTTCAAAAACCTTTCGGAAGAGGTCTAAGGAGGTGGCTTCACCCCGCTCATTCTTTGAATACCAATATGGAAGACGATACGCAATTCCAAAACTTTTCCCAGTCCAAAGGCATTCCTAACCCATAAGCCACTTCCAAGTTGTCAAGAGAAAATGCTCGTATGCATGACTCACCTCTCTAACAATGGGACACTGCCCACAGATTTCTCCCCCAAGTTAATGCTGTCCTTGTTTGTCTCCTGTTAGCTCTAGAGGAGAAAGCTCCAGGCCTTGGCAATAACTCAGGAAACGGAAGCTGGAGTCTGCTTTTTGTGGGGCTGCTAATTGTGCTGATTGTCAGCCTGGCACTGGTTTTCTTCGTGATATTTCTAATAAGTAAGTACCCACCTGTTTGTATGGGGTTACTTCCTAGCTGGTTTTTGTAGCTCATTTAACTTTGCTTCTGAAGTGCGTGCGCTCTGACCATCAAAGCTTCTCCTGAAAGAGGGAAGAACAAAGGTTTGAGTGAACCCCTTTGCTGGGGAATAGGGTCCCTGGTGCCCAAGCTGACTGCATTTGGCCATAGTGCCAGAGGTCTCAAGCACAGATGTTAAGTATTTACACAATATTTTCATTGCCCACTTGGAGTGCTTAGCTGCTACATGATAGGCGACTTATTCTAGTGAATTCTGGGTTTTCTTTAACCCACAGATCTCTTTATTCTACCTTATTTTCTCTGAGTCTGTTCTTTAGTATGAGACTGATGGTGGCACCCTCCTGTGTGACACTGTCCAGGCTGGTGTCCTTCTGATATAACCTGCTCTGCTCTCTTGGCAGCGCATCTGACCCATGCATGGTGACACAGGCTTTCCCATATCAGCACCTCTGCCTAGAGACCCCCCTCAGCTAGAGATCCCCCAGAGACCCCCTAGAGACCCCCCTGTCAGTACCATTTCCTCTGCCCTGTCTCCTCTCACCCTGTCATGGGGTCCCCTCCTGCACGTGTCCTGCAGAGCCCATCAGTCTCTTGCTCAGCTCCCCTGTGTGTGATAATCTACGCTTCCATCCCCCCAATCCACTTAGAAATACAAGGTGCCTTGGGGCAGGGTCATCTTTGACACCTGCATGAATGACCCTTCCCATGCTTGGATAAAACCCCTGACACTTGTGCCTTAAAGGTGGCGATGTTATTTTGCCTCACAGATTCAATCCTTGCTTGGTGGGCTCCATGTTGGAAAGTTGTTGAGCTCTCTCTAGGTGGCTGGAAGCAGACAAACAAGGAGAGCGAGGGTGTGTGGGGGGGCGGACACAGAGACAGAAAGGCACAGGGACACAGGACACAGAGAGAGACAGAGAGGCTGGGGCAGAAGACTCCCCTCCCAGTGATCTGCTTCCTCCCATGAGGCTCTGTCTCCTACCTCCACGTTCAGCTGTACACTGCATGTTCACTGGTAACTAAGCCATTGATAAAGCTGGTGCCCCTGTGATCTAATGACCCTCTAAAAGCCCCAGCTTGAACCTATGAGCTCTCTGTGGGGCCGTCATTGATCCAAACCATAACCACATCCTTTCGGGATCCTGTGGATCTTCCACCCTGTCACTTCTGTCCTTTCATGCTTACCTCCTTTGATATTTCTAAATGAGCATCAGAGCCCTTTGACTTCAGAATATGTCTAATTCCAGATACAGAGGAGAAGGTGATGGTCACAAGATGAGTGATGTGGACAGGCTGCTTGGTCCCTGGTCTAACCTCCTTGTATGTAAGGGCTCCTTTCTCTCAGCCTGGAGGTCTTTACCTCATGTGTTGGGGTTGGTGGGAAAGGGTGACATTTAACCACTTGTCTCTAACCTAGCTGATGCCCTCTGGTACCGAGATGCTAACATGTGACTTTCCTTCCAGTAACTGAGCTTGCGTTGGGCTACCTGTGGTGACAGAGTGTTGGTGGCTGAGCCTGCCAGGCCGGGAAGAGAACAGGGGTGACTCTTCTGAAATGTTACGATAAGCACTCAGGCTCTGCCCGTCACCCTCCCGTTCCTGACTGAGAGTGGCGACCCAGGCCACTAGTAGGAAATAGACACATCCGGTCTCCTGTGGGCGAGGTGGTACGCTGAAGCAAAATGACAATAACAAACGCCAAATATATTGGGTGCTTGCTCGCTCTCAAGCACTGTGCTGATTACTTAATGTTCACTGGTTCCAGACCTCCTGACAACTGTATAGTGTAGGATCTGATAGGCCCAACCCCCATGTGCCTGCACCACAGCTGCCTGAGTTCCTGGAGTGGCTGTTCCCAGCCACCTGAGCCTGGGCAACAGCACCTACTCAGCAAGGGCATAGCACTCCTGCTCTACCTGCTCTGTCACGGTGTACCCTACAGAACGTTACGTGTTGCTGTGGCCACCTACACAGTCACCCTCACTCCCCCAACGTCGCCCCCCCAACTCTACCCATCAAAGACCCAGCTCAATAAACTTGACTTGGACTGTCCTTTGGGGTAACCCCAGGGGGACCCACTGGAACCCTAAATTCAGGCTGGCTGTGTTCTTTATCTAACCAGACCTATGATTATTATCCTGGATTCACCAAGGCTGAAGTGGAAGTTCAGTGTGCTCGCAATCACATAGCCAAAGCAGGCCTCAAACTATTGGCTGACCTCAAACACCATGCGCTTTCTTAACATCGTTCTGTTCCTCTTGTGGGAAGAGGGTTTACTTTGTATTTGCCTGGAGTGTTAAGAAACAGAAAGACAATGTGCATAAAGAATGTGTTTTTATTGAATGAGTACCCTGTGCCAGACTCATTAGACTCATTAAGTCCTAACTCCACCCCTCAAAGTGGTGTCGAACATTTTTATTATACCTGTGTGAGACCGGGCCCAAAGAGTTTTCTTCTCCACACTCCCTGGCTTAGCCGAGGCAGACCTGGGACTCAAACCATGGCCAGCCCAGCTCCAGAGCTCCCAGAGCTCCACTGCCTGGGTTTAACTATGAATAAAATCTACTTGGTGTTTTCAGATAAACCTTAATCCCACTTAGAACCAAAGTTGGCGCAGGCAGCTGTAAGTGAACTTCGCTTTGCTTATCTTTAACAGGGAAACCATTTTGTTCTCAGTGAGCTTCAGTACTAACGTATGTTCGTATGTTCTTTTACTTGGAAGTCTATGAACCTACAGTCTCTATAACTGATGTTTTTACACAAGAGAAACAAGAATGTTTATACCGATCACGTTAAACTGCCAGGCCTTAGGTTTTAGTCATAATCTATGCGCTAAAGAGGGATCATGGACAACAGGGACGGATCACTGTGGCTGCCTGTCTGCCCCGGGTAGCAGTTCTGAGTGACCAAGCAGTGTGTTCCGTGGGACACCAGCTCTATAGGCTAAGTGCTACCTTCAGGGCTCTGTGGCCATGGGGCCTGAGAACTGTTGGCCTGCATAATCTCTGTGTGTTTCTTTACTTCCTGAGACTGTGCAGGGGGCAGGTAGGTGTGTAATTTTGCCCTAACTTTTTTGTGCATTGAACATTTTCTCTTTTTCATAGAATTTGTTTTAGGATTAGGGTACTGTGGAATAGATCTAGGGAAACACAGTTGCTACTTCCTTCTGGAAATGATTTCCTGTGTCGTGGGTTTACTTCCATTTCACACTTACTCAGAGAAGCAAGTGGTATCTCTCCCTGGCTGAGCAACAAAGTTCAACTCAGACCTTTCCCCCATACCTGGACCATGTCTCACCCAACAGAATTTTTCATATATGAGGGAGAAGTAGCTGCTGGGCCTATTTGTCCCAAGGCCGGGAGGTGCACTTCTAACATCTAGTTCATTTTCCCTGGGTTAGTTTATCAGCTAAGCCCAGCAGCATGTTGTCCACACCACTAGCTCCTGAAAGATGCCTTTGCGGAAAACTTGCCTGCAGCAGAAGTGATAAGGAACTCAAATATAGAGTACTGATTTGGGACTGCCTTTCTTGGAAATTTTAACTTTGACAGACAGACCTGCAAGTCTTCCATGCCCTAGTTTACCATACTGCCTGAGTTTCTGTTTATTTGAAAAAAAAAAATATTGAGTTCTATTCTTAAGAGTGGTATGAGGGGCGTTATTACACATTCACTGTGGGCTGGTAGCTCAGAACCGGCAGACGTATAAAATAGGCTGGAACCCAAAGAATGTCATTTTCAAATGAGGGAAGGCTGTTTTCTGACACTGGGACTGAAAACGAGATGATATGACAGTCACTCCTGGGGAAATAATCAGAAACCTTGGCAGTTTCCTTCAACTGCTCACAGCCATGTCTTTCTCAGCCAAAGTCTGTGTGCAGCTGCCAAAGGCGGTCTAGGCTGACAGGAAGAGGTTGTAAAATAATTAAGTCTTCACCAGTTTCCCTCATGGGCCACTGGGATGCATGATCTAAGAAGAGGGGATTTGCCAACGGTGCCTCTCAGCACGCAGCACCAACGTGGGGGCGGGGGTGAGTCCAGTGGGACACACTGGACTCCAGTGTAACACAGTCTGTTTTCTGTTTTGAAGTCCAGACAGGAAACAAGATGGAGGATGTGTCGAGAAGATTAGCAGCGGAGGGAAAGGACATAGATGAGCTTAAGAAAATCAACAGTATGATTGTAAAGCGCCTCAACCAACTGGACTCTGAACAGAACTGAAGGAATAGTTTTCCCAGAGCAGCTGCTACATCTGGAGCGTCTTACTTTCCTGGGAGAGCCCAATGTTAAGAACTGAGAAAATGCACTTCGTCAGGGAACCAGCAATCTGATCAGCAAAACCGAGTCTAGGTCAGGGATGTGAGCAGCTCCAAGGCAAGCAGGTTTGGAGCCAGCACCTGGAAAAGGGTGAATTTAGCCTTATTTTCTGGTAGGGTACTTCAGCTTTCATGGGGTTAGGGTGGTGTCTAGCGTGGGGGTGAACCAGCAGAAGCAAGAGGGTCCCGTCACATGCTTACAACTATCCTTGCAAAAGTGCTTGGTCTAGAGTTCACTGTGCCCAAGAGGTCCGTGGTACCTCCCACACCTTTGCAGATTCCTGTGAAAACCTTCATAGCAGGTCAGTGGGCTTCATAGTAAGCTGCTTTCTGGTGATTACTGGTGGAAACATGGGTGCTAGTTGGGGCTACGTTTCAGGGCCAAGGGATCAACAGAAAAATCCTAATTCAGTGAATGTTCATTGAGTATGTGCTTTGCAAACCCCCCCACTCTAGGGGCGCTCACCTGCAAGTGTGGGGAAAGGAAGACATGTAAAGCATTAAATAAACCTTGCTTGCTTTGTTTCTCAGGAACAAAGTGTTCCCTTAGGACCCTTTCATTGACCTGGAATACACAAAATATGGTACCTCGGTATTTTTGCACTCAAGTATTGCACTGCATAACTTTTCTTAGACTAGATAATGATGCAGAACATTCTTAAAATCTGAAACTGGTGTTTACTGGGAAATTCTTGTTGATCTGTTGACAAGGTATTTGTTACCAGGATTTGCTGTGAAACTGTTTCAGGTCCTACTGGTTATGTGATGTAGCAGCTCTAGAAATGTCCACTTCTTTCTGTTTGCTCTTACGTCACCTTTCCCTTTCTCCTTATACAGTGTACGTGTTTAATGCTCAGTAATAAATGACATCATTATGAAAGATCTGTGACTTTAACAGCAAGAAGTGCCGTGGGGAAGTCATTTTTTCTGTTGTCTTTGTGACTCCATGGCACTGTCCGGCCTGCATTGCTCAGACTGAGGGATGGTGACCCCTCTGACCCCCACAGCTGGAGAAATTCCACAGCAGCTCCTGGCGTTTGGATTCACAAGTTAACAATTTTCAGTGAACACATTTCAAGGTATTAGCCGGCTCTGTGTAGTTTTATAGAGATCAATGGTAGTGGCTATGAGTGAGAATTCAACTTCCCAGTTCAAATCCTGGTGTGATCGCCCACTGTGACTTTGGGAAAGTTAATCTCTTTGATTTTTTATCAGTAAAATTGGATGATTATAAAATCTATTTGATAATATTTTTGTGAGGCTTAACAGAATATAATAAAAACTCAATAAACAATTGAAAAAAGAAGGAATAATAGTGTTAGAGATAATAAAATGCTAGCGTTGTTATAATTTTTGTCGCTAAAAGTAGTAGATGGAGGTAAACTGTAGCAGTTCAGCCTCTCCAGGTGGGGCCAACATTGTTTCTGATGTGTTGTCCTCTGACCATGCTACAGGAATGCAAGTATTTCAGCAAAATAACTTGTGTTGCAAGAAGTGATCAGCAGAAGCAGGAGGGCCTATTGTGTACTCTACGGAGCGTGAGGATCAACATTTGCCTGCTGGAGATGGAGCGAGGGTCCTCTCTGTCCTGGGCTGATAAATGATTTGCCCTCAGAGTACAGTGGAAGGAGGGAGCCCGGACATTAAAGGCAAAAGAATAGAAACAAAACAGAAGGGGCCACACTGTACTGACCTAAGACTTGTCCTGACTGGAAAAGAAAGTTTTGCAACATTTTTGGACTTTCTGTGTATCCACAGGAAGCTAAGAAAGACATCTTTGTTCTGATAGTGGACTTCTCCTGCCTACCCCTGCTGATGCTGCCAGCCACGAGGGGAGGGTTACAAACATCTGGCCCAAAGTCCGAAGGCCTCTTACCAACTGTTCTTCCTTGGCAACTCCCTGACTGACCTGGCCCAGTCCTGCCCACTGCTTTCTGCTGTGACTTCCAAGGCTGTTGGGGTTACTAGGAGGCCCCAGCTTCCTAGAAAGCCTGCGGTACATCTTCAGGGGTACAGGGAACTTGTCCCTTGGTGACAGACCAGGACTCGTCAGGAGACACCAGTCTCGTCTCCTGGGCAAGTACAAGGCAAACCAGGATGTTTAAAACGAACATAAAACACTTGCTGTGTTTTTGCTACCAACAGCTTGTGGAGAGGGGAAGATTGTGGCGAGCTTGTCATTTGGACTGGGATATCTCGGGATATACTGCACAGACTATCATGTTGTTACATTTTATTGCTTAGCAGGAAAAGTTTTATGGAAACAAATTTTCCTTGAGTCAGGATATATAAAATAATTTTATTCCAGTTTAAAATAATGGCTCTATTTATATTTGTAGAGAAGGATGAGCAAAAGACACATATCATCAGAAAAGGCTGGTAATCTATCCTCCCTGGCAA
Organism: Dinomys branickii; assembly: GCA_004027595.1. Lineage (NCBI taxonomy): Eukaryota > Metazoa > Chordata > Mammalia > Rodentia > Dinomyidae > Dinomys > Dinomys branickii. The sequence continues at coordinate 19,964 of PVLD010021487.1, forward strand.
TAGGTTTGCCCAAAAGAAGCTGAGAAACTGAGAAAGAACCTTAGGACTGTAGTATTTCCACAGTTGGGAAGTATATCGACACATATCAAAACAAACAAGAACCAGACAACAAACAAGCAAAACCAAAAGCAACAAAAAGGGAAAATAAAATGCTACTGAGCTGGGGATATAGCTCAGTGGCACAAGCACCTGCCTGGCAAGTGCAAGGTCCTAAGTTCCATTCCCAGTAGCAACGAACAATATGACTGGCACCTTCTTGACCATTCTTACTTGATAAAGTCTTCTTAGTATAAATTTTTCCCCCCAGGGGGAAACGTAGGGAGAACACTACTGAAATGTAGTGCTACTTTTTATAGGGATGTAAGAGTTTTTTTATTTTGAAGAGAAAAATACCCCAAAAAACAAAATTTCAGAACAGATGACAGGAGGGTGACAATGGTATATACATTGTATGTTGTTATCTTTAAAACAGGCAGGACACATTGAGTGTGTATTTGTGTGTGTGCCAGGAATTGAACTCACAACCTCACACTTGCCAGGCAGGGTCGTGTGCCACTGAGCTACATCCTCAGCCCTTGTATATTGTTATCTTTAAATTAGTTACTAACTACAAAGTAAGCTTAAGGCCAGCCTAAACTGCATAGCGAGACCCTATCTCAAAAAGACAAAAAATATTAGTTACTCAGAGTATAAGACATCAGCATTTAATTGTCCAAGCAATATTAGCACAAACCTTTCTTTTCAATGAACTAAGAGATAACAGTAGTATAACTATCTTAACTATATATATATATATATATATATATATATAATTTTTTTCTTCTTGCTTTTCCCTTCCTTCTTTTCTTCATACCCCCGTCCCAGTTTCTCTTTCCTTTTGAAGTTTCTTCCCACTTTACAAAATCTATTGTACATTTTGGATCTTATTTACTCTTTCAGCGTCTCACACTGAGGAGACAATATGAGGCTTACATGTGTCCATCTAGTTTATTTCACTTATGAGTATGGTCTCAAGTTTATTTACCTATAAATGTCTCCAATTTATCCTTATTTAGGCTGAGTAATATTCCATTTTATAAAAAGACCTCATCATTTTTATCCAGGGGTAGAAATTCTTTTGAAAAGCAATGAAAAGTAACTGAGAGTGAACTTCATTCCAGTGAACAGACGTGTTCAGGTTGCACGCTGTGACAGACAGGGGGCGCTGCACCACGTAGTCCTATGCTGGACAGTACACAGGACGCAGAGATAGTGGGCTGTTCCAGAGGGGCTCCTGGCCATCCAGGGAGGCCAGAGTAAGAATCCAGTAATGTGCTATAAACATAATCTGGAGAGAACAGCTTCTCAAACATGCACTGCAGGGTCATGTGGGAGGCTTCACAGATCCCTAGGTCTTCGGCTCAGGGCTCCTGATTTGTAGCATGGAGTAGAATTGGGAATTCACCCTGAGGAAAGCTGTGAGTCAGATGTGGTTGTTGACACACACCTGTCATCTCAGCTACTTGGGAGACTGAGGCAGGAGAGTTACAAGTTTGAGGCCAGCCTGGAGAAGTTAGTGAGATTTTGTCTCAAAATAAAAAATGAAAAGGGGCTGGGATGTAACTCAGAGGTAGAATGTGCTGGGTTTAGTTCCTAGTAATACAGAGATATACAGTGTCACACACACACACACACACACGCACACACGCGCACACACGCACACACGCACACACGCACAGGGCTGTGAAGGTTCTGGTGCTGATTGGGCGGCTGGACAGAAAAAGGATTTGTAGTGGATTTGGATTCAGACTGTGGCTGTATGTGTTTGGCCTTGAGCACAGTCCTTGGCTTCTGACTTTCAGGCCGTTCTTTTGCAGCAAGGAGCGTGTGTGTAGGGAAATGGGTAGAAAGCCCTTCACTTTCTGCTGTTCACAAGTCACTAAAAAAAAAAGACTTGCAAGTGTGTGTGAACAGCGAGGGCGATGTAGTGACGTCAGCGGTCCCTCCTCCCGGGCCCCACGGCGGTCTTCAGAGAGCACACCACTGCCTCCTTCCCCCTCCTGCTTTCCGACTCCGGCCCCACCCCAGCCTCTCCCTGTGTCCCCAGCTCCTGAGCGGGCCTGGCTGACTCGCACCTCTGAAGGGTCGGCGGCTCCTCCGCCAGCAGAGCAGGGAGCCAGCACTGGGTCTGCTGTGGTGGGCTGAAGAGCGGCCAGAGCGGGGGTCTCACTCAGCCTGCTGCCTGAGGGGAGCCAGGGGAGGTTGAGGGCAGCAAAGTGGTGGCATTCAGGGCCTGCCCAGTGGTGGGTGCACGTGAAAGTCATCCTGCCCGAGCCCCACCCCAGCTCTGCAGGAGTCCATCAAGTCTGGTTTCAAGGTGGAGCCTCCCATTGCCGAGGTCTTCATTAGAAGACTTTTGTAGGCCCTTGGGGAGGAGAAGATGCTCCCTGAGACTGAGAACAGTGAGCCATGGTCAGATGTCCCTGCTCTGATGTGACAGGTTAAACTTACAAGCAGCTCTAAGATAAAACAACTCCGGGATAAAAATCTAATCAATATCAAAATATTCATCAGGGAGTCAACCGAAACCAGTACCGGTCATACACCGTGAGAGGCAGCCAACTCAAACCGACGGGAAGCCGTGAAGTAGGGGGAGACGCTACCTCGGTGCCACCTGGGGCAACCTTTACAACGGCGGAGGATGGAGCCTGTCTCACAGTTAGCTTGGCTTTCTCTTTGTAAAAGACTCAATTTAGGCACAACGTGTGTTACCCCTAATTTTTTTTTCACCCTATAAGAGGGAAAAAAAAAGTCCCTAGACCTGTAAGAAATCACAGAATTGGCCAGAATGAAACTTTTACTTTTTGTTTCTTTTCCCCGCAGAGTTGGCATTGCCAATAAAACACCTGGGACTTTTCCTGCTTTGGGGCCAACACCATTTGCTTTGGGGTGTGTGTGAGGGGAACAGGAGCGGGGAAAGCAGATATGGTGCAAACACAGCCCACATGTGAGCCTGTGGTATGTGACGTCTTCCCAGATGGAGGAAGATGGGAAATATTTCACAGCAGAGGGAGAATGAACGGACAGTGAGATACGCAGAACTGAAGGGAGGACGGGGAGGGCATATTCCTAATCTTTTTTTATTTCTTGAGCTCTTGTGACTCTGCAGTCCCTTTTTCAATTTTGCAAGACGATTCATTATTCATGCATGAAGCCTCAAGGAAATGGATCACGCCAGGCTTATTCCATCAGGAATATTCTTTCTGGGAGCAGAGCGCCGCTGCCACAGAACACGTGTTGTCTGCTGAGCAAATGGTGCAGACCGAACAATTAAGGAAACGGTTAATAGTTTATTATGCTTCTCAAATGCTAAATATATCTGACTTTTCATGCCCTAAAGTGGTTTTCAGTATTACTGGAAACAAACTAAATTAGAATTCTACTCTGCATCCCTTTCAACTCTAGCAAACATATTTAATATTGATGAGCGGGGTTCAACTCTGAATTACTGTACATCCACTTATGGGTTCAGAAATAGTTTCTTATAACTCCGAAAGCAGGTGACAGAACAGACTGGGCAGCCTTTGGTGTCCAGCTGAGGACCTTACCCTCAACTCTCAGCTGATGGAAAACCCAGGTTCTCTTCGTATTATTTGTAGAAGTTACAGAAGAACTTATGTAACTGTTTCCCTCACTGAATCAATGCCATCTATTTGTCCTTTAGAGCTTCATTTGAGCCTCCAGGTTTTGCCGTGGGGTCGGGTACTTGCGCTGTGCCCTTTGAACAACTCTCTCATCTGAGCATCCCTGGGGGGATAGCACGCTGCTCAGCAGTGTGAGTTGTTTAATTAAATTAAGCCGGGGAGTGTTCCCAGCTGCCTGCGTTGCCTTTGACTTGCACTCGGGGGTGAAGCGGTGCTCAGCTACAGGGAAGGAGGGACACCTGGTGGCAGCTGGCTATTTCGGAGGAAAGAGGTCCACGGGGAAGGAAGAGGAAGGAGTAAAGCCTGGTTCATCTGGGCTGGTGGGGGGAGAGCGACGAGATGCGTCACACGTGGAATAATGGTCACCAGGCCAGAAGGTCGCACAGACAGGGAGCAGGCTGTGGAAATGGAGGAGCGGTGTTTCAGTCTGGCTCTGTGCTCATACCCTGGATGACTTTGGCCAAGATGCCTATCTTTGATGCCTTCATCGCCTCATCTGTGCAGTGCGGATAATACTTACCTAACCAGTTGCTGTGAAGAATGAGCAAGAGGATGCTCAAGTGCCCAGATTAATGAGAGTGGATATTATATTATTTTTCTTATTTGTAGAAAGAAAGGAAGAGCAGAGTTTGAAGCCAAGGAAAAGGTTTCTTTTGGCATTACTGAGGACGGGTTGTTTTCTGGTTTGGGCTGTTTCCCTGGAACAGGGCTCACGGACCCCACCTTTAGGAAGGTCTGCACGAGGTAGCCCTGTTTACTGGACTTTATTAGGAGGTATCTTCCACGCAGCAACAGGAATTTACTCAGCTCCAGCACCCGCCCCCGTGGAACAGCTTTCTTCCTGGAGCTCACTCCTAAGCAGGGGCACGAGATGGCCACACCCTAGGAAGGCACAGGTGCCCAGTTTTGTAGCCCAGAGCACAAGTATAGGAAAGGGCCAGAGGAGGGCGGGCAGGTAATAAACAGAACACTGTCCTTGGAGCGCCCCCAGTCTCAGGCAGACTGAGGCAGCGGGTCACCCATCTTTCAGGGAGCCCACTAAGCCACACGGAGATTCCTCTGCACCCTCCTTTCTCTCTGCAGACCTATCTATACTCTTATCCCAGCTTTTAGCTTCTCCTCAAATCTCAGGTCGAGGTGTTCTGGCTGCTCAGTGTCTGCCCTTTACCTAGGACTCCAAACTCCTGCTCTCCACGAGACCGTGTTCTAGACACTGGAGACCTTGCTTGGCTGTTCTTTCTTTCATGGAAAAAAAGCATAATAATGGGGGAATACCAATAGTCAATACACTGCATGTTGTTATCTTTAAAGTAGTTACTCAGAGTACAACCTGTGGGAATAAAAAATTCACCAAACAATGTTAGCACAAACCTTTCTTCTCACTGGACTAGAAAAACTAGTGCCATAGCTACCTTGGATTTTTTTCTGTTTCTTTTGTCTGCTTTCCTTTCCCCTTTCTCTCACCCTAGTTCCTTTTTTCCTTTGAACAATTCCTTCCCATTTCACAATGTCTATTGTACATTTTTTATCTTATTCCCTCTTTCAGTTTCTCATACCAGGGAGACAATCCGATGTTTATATGTGAGTCTGATTTACTTCACTTATGAGTATAGTCTCAAGTTGCATCCATTTACCTATAAAATTCTCACATTTATCCTTCCTTATGGCTGGGTAGTACTCTGTTGTATAAAAAGACCACAACTTTTTTATCCACCCTTTGCTTGATGGGCATTTGGGTTATTTCTAAGATTTAGCTATGACAAATTGTGCTGCCATAAGCATGTATACCTCTGTGGTATGGTGTTTTTAATTCTTTTGGGGAGATACCCAGAAGGGGAATAGCTGGGTCAAGTGGGAACTCTAGTCCTAGGTTTTTGAGGAATCTTCACATTGATTTCTGCAGTGGTTGTACCAGCTGCGCTCCCACCAACAGTGGAGAAGGTTCCTTTTTCCCAACAGTCCCTCCAGCATTTGTTATTGTTTGGTTTCTTGATGAGAGCCATTTTTTCTGGGGTGAGATGGAACCTCAGTGTTGCTTTAATTTGCATCTCTCAAATTACCAGTGACATTGAGCATTTTTTTGTACACTTATTTGCCATTTGTGTTTCTTCATCTGTGAGGTGTGTGTTCATCTCAGATGCCCATTTTTGTCTTGGGTCTCTGAATTTGGAGGGTCTGATATTTTTCAGTTCCTAATATGTTCTAGATATAAGTCCGTTGTCTGAGGGACATTTAGCTAAGATGCTTTTCCACTCTGTGGGTTGTCTTTTCACTGTATTGGTGATTTCTTTTGAGGTACAAAAGTTTTTAATAGGATGAGTTGTTGATTCTTTGAAGTGTTTCCTGTGCAGTTTGGGTTTTGTTCATAAACTCTCTGCCTACACCCATGTCTTCAAGATTTCCACCTACTTTCTCCTCCAGTGGATTCAGTGTTTCTGTTTTAGTATTTAGGTCTTTGGTCCATTTTCACCTTCGTTTAGCGCACGGTGATATGCACGGGTCTAGTTTTAGTCTTCCGCATGCCACTTGAGACCATTGGGTTCTTTCTATCCTATTAAAACTTTCTTCCATTACCCTGTGTAGCCACTATTTTATTTCTTTTTTGAGGCAGTGTGTCAATATGCAGTTCAGACTGAACTTAAACCCACTATGTAGCCCAGGTTGGCCTTAAACTCGCTGCAGTCCTGCCTCCCGAATGCAGAGATTACACGTGCACCAGCACACCCAGTGCCATTATCTTTTCCCCTTGCCTTCTTCCTCTCCGGACTTCTCAGGCTGGAGGTACGCTGCCATTGCTTAACCTCCCGCACAGGTCTCAGCCCTGCTGCACTCAGGCATTCAGCGCAGCTGCAACTGGACCTGTCCTTGCTAAGTGTTTTCCACCTATTTTTGTTAACACGACTTTGTACCTGCTCATGGGACTCACCGTGACATTTCCATGCCTGCATGCAGGCACCCACTGACCGCCCCTCCCTGCGTGCCTCCCATCCCTAGTGAACACTATCCTGCTTTCAGGTTGACCTCTAAAAAAAAAGTTAGTGTGCATTAATTATGCACATTAATCAGGCACCGTGCTATTCCTCCGCATGCGTGTATTGTGCATGGTCCTGTCCCCTCTCCTCTTTTCCCTCTCGTTCTCTCCCCACCCCGCCCAGGCCTTCCTAGTCCGTCTTGTGCGCAGGTCATCCTTTTGCTTCCGTGTCCCCACAGGAGAGAAAACGTACCAGATCACCCTTCAGCGTTGCTGCGCAGCATCATGGCCTTAGGTATTTCATTCTCTTACCATGTCATATAATTGCCCCAAATGTCCTCGCACTATTGATTTCTAATTTTAGTCCACTACAGATATAGAAGATACTTTGTATGATGTCACCTTTTAAAAAAGTATGGAGTCGTGTGGTAGAGCCTAATACATGGTCCACCCTGTAGAACGCTTTATGTGTATCCAGAAGGACGTCCGTTCTGCGTTACCCGTGAAGCTTTGTCTAGTAGGTTTAGTCGCTTTGTAGAGTTGTTCACGCTCCCATTCCCTCACTGATCTGTCTCTGCTCTGCACTTGTGTGAAAATAAAGTGGTACCAGGTCCTTGCTGAACCGCTTATATATCTCCCCTTGGTTCTTTCAGCTTTTGCCTTACATATTTGGGGAACCTATTTTGGGTACGTATGTGTCACATATGACATATTCTTGAGGAGCGCACCTCGTCACTATATTGTGTTCCTCTTTGTCTTTCATGCCGATCTTTGTCTTAAATCCTTTTTTTGGTCTATTTTCACTGGACAATACAATTCAGACTCAGAATAAATGATGGCGTTCAGAGAGGTAAGACCACGGTCATTGTTCCTGATGGGGTTTTATTGGGCAGTGCTTCGGCCGTTCTGGGATGGACTTTCTTAGCTTTTAGGACAACCGTTTGCATTTAGATGTGATTAAAAAACAGACATGAGTTGTGAGGAGTTTCTAAGACAGTAGGAATGAAATATACTCACGGAGCAAATGGATGACTAAGTGAAAATTGCCAAAAAAGGAATATTCTATTACTTTAATGGGTCTTTCCGATGGTAATAATTTAAATAATAGATGGGCAAGAATTAGATTTGTAATTCAAATGGCTGGCAGGGACTGTTAAGGTGCAATTGAAATGAAAACAATTCTACGGGCATAAGACTCTATGCTGAGGTCTGTAACTTCATATATATGTATACATGGCTTTTGCTAGGCAAAGAGAGAGAGGCAATACCAAGGCTGATAATATAAAAAGGTGAGAAAAATAGTTTATTCTGGTAAGAAAATACAGTAACAGGTAAAAGCATGATTTCTAAGGTTAGATTATCCCTATTTTTAAATTTTCTAATAACTTCTTTTGGTACTGGGAATTGAACTTAGGACCTTGCACTTGGTAGGCAGGTGCTTATGCCACTAACTATATCCTCAGCCCTTTAAGAACTCTGGATAAGTTTCCAGGACTCTTCCTTCATTTATACCATGTGATAATAACACTGCATCTTAGGTAGTCACTTTAAGTGATGAAGGAGACAGTGTATGCAAATTAGTTACAACTAAGTCTAGCCTATTAAGATAAAAGATATTGAGAAACATAGGCAGCCACAGTTAATTTTCCTTGTTCTGGGAACCTAAACCCTTCTGTTCTTAGGAAAGGAAGAGTTTTTTTAGAGGTGAGATGTCAGTTAAATATTAAAATGGTATTCGCTTATTGGAATCTTTACTAGTTACAATTAGAATAAGGTTGAGGGAAGTAAAAGTCGAGGAATGGAGGATGTTTTTATGTGAGCTGAATTAATGTTTCTATCACTGAGTGAACTGCAAGGCAGAGTGTTATACACTGTGCCACCACCAGATGTCAGGATTGTCAAAAGTTGAACCTCAACTGAAAGCTACTTGTACTAACTCGTAATTTGTACTATGGGTTCTTATCTGATGGAAGAGTGAAAAAAAATCTTGTACTTGAGCTTTCCTCTTTAGAACTTTCAGTATTTTTCTGTGTTGTGGCAGCAGCTAGAGTCACTTGTTATCAAGGTAACTTTGTACAGCCTGTCCGCACGGTACCCTTTCATTTTTACGCCACCCTGATTCAGCTTAGGACAGGCATTGGTGGTGTTTTATTTGGTTATTTTTTCAATTTAGCTCATTTAAATAATTTCACCAAAATGGTACTTTGTTTTACAACTTTTGCCTTTTTGGGGGCCATACTGGATCTCTACTATGAGAGGCAAGCACTCAACCACAGAGCTATGTCCCCAAAACATTTATAACTTGCTAAAAATAGTCTGTAATCATTCTATTTCAAGATTTGCAAATTATTTGGCTTTGTTTACTATTTTGTGCTATGTTTCTGAAATAATTTCAGTCCAGAAAAACAAAGTAACTCTGTGAACTTAAGATTGAAGTTGCCAAAATTTGAATAGGTTTTCTTAATTTCCTGCTGATCAAGAGAATTCATAATTAATTCCATTGATATTCATACAAGGGAGACCAAATGTTTCCTTTTCACCAGGAAATTTATTGTCTTTAGTATTTGAATCTTAAAGTATACTTTACTTTTTTTATTAAACAAAACAAAATCCTCAAAATTGCATTTTGTCAAAGAAATGCCCAGTATTGGGAAAAATCAAATTTCAACTGAAATGAGGAACAATATTTATGGGTAGTAGTGTAATCTTTTTTTTGCATGTAGCAGCAATTTTGACTTACCAAAAATTTATGAATGATATTCTTTTGCATTAAAATTTAAGTCACAACTTGTAAGTATAGGTAAGTGGCTATAAGAAAGTTATAAATATTGTAAAAAATATTGTAAAAAATAGTAATACTTGCAAAGGTATATAACTAAATACATGGGCTTTTAGAAGTTGTCTCCTTTAATAAAGTAAAATTGTTAAAATGTCATTTAATTAATTGGGTTGGTGCCACTCGTAACTTTTGATAAATTGATGAAAATTGGGTCTGTAATTCAGTGTGTCCTGCATAGACAACAAATGGGAACATAATACTCAACAGGAAGCACTCTGGAGTCAAGCTGTGTAGTCCTGTATCTTTGCTTCATTGTCCCAGACTACCTAAACTCCCTCTCTCATGGTTTCTCCATTCTAAATGGAGATGGTGAAAACTGAATCTACATCATAAAATTATTGTAAGTCAGGTATCTGTTAATACTATATGTAAAGCGCATGATAAAAACATACAAATTCATATGCACAAATATGCACTTTTTGTTACTGTGATAGTATTTATCCAAGGTTAATTTGTATTGTTCAGAATTCCTTATTTAGAAAATGGTGAATAATATATGCATACTACATTTATGTATTGTAATTGTATCTCAGTTAAGACAAATAGGAAGATATTGTAGTTGTATGTTTTCTGTTGCTATAAGAAGATACCTGAGGCTGATAACTTATTAAATAAAAGAGGTCTACCTAGCTCACAGTTTTGGAAGCTGAGTTCAAGATCAGGTGGCTCCATCAGTCTGAGCTCTGGGGAGAGCCTCACTGGCTGTCACAGGTTGCGATTTTTTTGCAAGGGGAACAATACAATACAGGACACATATTTTATAAGGTTATTTGTAATAGTTACCCAAAGAATCATATACAAGAGAGTGACAGAAATCTGTCCACATACTAAGGACCAAAGAATCCGGCTAAGGGCCTGGATCCTGTGATAATGTCTTGCAGAAGTTCAACTGAAGACCTAGAGCCCATAACAATGTCTCGTGCAGGCCTGTTTCACAGACATGTGCTGGGAAGGCCCAAAGGTCAGTGGTGGAATCTAGAAAGTCTATGTCAGTGGGATAAAGGATCTGTGCTAGCAGGCTGAGGGATCTACATTGGAGCTGGGAAGCTCTGTCCAAAGTAAGAACCAGAGCTCCCCTGAAAAGTACCACAGCTATCCTCAGTGACAGTGAAGTCCTGAGCTCCTCCAATGATGAGGACAGCTAAGTTCCCATCAGGAAAGCCACCGCAACAACCTCTTTAGGAGACTGAGCGGTATGCCATCTTTCCCTTTGGAGCTAGGAAGTCATGCTCAAGGTGAGGACCAGAGTTTCCCCAAAGTGAACTGAAGCCATGCTCAGCAACAACAAGGTCCTGAGCTTCTTGGACAATGAGAACAGCAGAGTTCATCAGGAAAGCCAGATTGACAAGCTCCTCCGAGAGAACCAACAGCTCCTTACAGCTTCCCTTCTTCTTCTCCACTTCTGCCTCTTATGCTGCTGGCAACAGTCCCCAGGTGGGCTTCCCACACCAGCACCACCCTTACTCAGTTTGGCTGGGTGTTAACGAGTTGACCACCACGTGTCAATCCATCACACTGGCTAAATCACCATATTGTACATGCAACCACGCTAAGAGCTCATGCAGAAGAAAGAGACTATTTCCCAGAGAGGAAGCCAGAGATTTTAGGGGGTTAGACTTGCTCTTATAAAACCACTCATTTCTGTGGGAACAAAAGGAGTCCAAAGAGAACCACTTTAGCTCTGAGATGCCGGGGGAGATGTGGTAGGGCGGACCAGGCGGCCGGGGCGAGACGTGGGAAAGCCCCAGAAGCTGGGAGCCAGGGCCGATCCGCGCGGGGAAGAACCTTGGCTCGGTCCAAGCGGCGTGGGAGCGCAGCCGGCTCGGTCCCTCCCGCCTCCCGAGCCGGTGCAGCCCCCCGGCGACTCCCGACAG
>PVLD010021488.1:0-31328 GCA_004027595.1 Dinomys branickii
CTATCTTATCTATAATTTGGTATTTCCTTTAATGTTTTTGTGTTAACTAATGTGAAGATAACTATGTAATACAACATCCAGTTCTAATTCCCTACTATATTCTGTATAACTTTGTATTTTCTGTATTGTTTATGGCTTTTCTGGTTCATATGTCTCCATTCTTTTGTCTTTAAAATAAAATTAAAAAAAAAAAGAAAAATGACATCATTGGAGTAAATATATGGTCTCTCCTGTGTGCTATAATCACTGAAAAATGAGGTACAATTCTCCATAGACTTTGAGTATGGTGAGCACAAAAGGTGAGGGTGAGTGCATAAAAGGAAAAGTGCTCAGTCCTTCGAGCCCCAGAGCGGATCCGGGGATGGTGGAAAGCAGAACACAAACCTGCTTTGCAGTGAGGCCTGCAACTAAACCTGTCTGTGTCTGCTGTGGGAAGTCTCTGCTAAAGATGAGTAAATTTACTCTGATTTGTGCTCTCAATTCACAGAGAAAACTTAGCCTCAGTGTATATCTTCAAGGGTGCTGGGCTGTAAACTTGTAAGCATGCGGTAGAGACAAATGCAGATCCTATGTAGAAAACTGACATTCAACCTAGTTTTGAACTTTACCACATTCAAAACCCCAGATGAAGGTAAAGGGAGGGCTCACTGTTACAAAAACGCCTTAAACACACACACAAAAGAAACAAAAATAGAGCTTTTATAATTGTGCATTACCATAAAATAGAATATAAAGCATTTTTAAATATGTAAAGAAGTTAAAGAGGAAAGAACAAATGGGAATTCAAAAGAAATAGCTATTAAAAATTAATAGATCTGAATAAGAATCAGCTTAACTTCTGAAAATGAAAGATATAAGGCAATAATTGAAATTTAAAACTCAATTGATAGAGTTGGCAGCAGAATAAGTGAAAATAGAACTGATGAGCTGGCAAGTAGAGCTGGAGAGACGTCTCAGAGTGCCGCACACAGAAACGTGAAATATGAGCACTAGGCTGAGTCTTAGGTATTGGGGACATTACAGAGCAGCTCGGAGCAGCACTTAACATTAACCAGTCGGGTTTCCATGTTTACTTGTGAGTTGTCTGAAGCTCAGGCTCCTTTCTGACAAGATAATACTGCAGCTGAGGGCATCTGGCTCCAACCCCCATTAGCCACAGGAGGCTGCAGCTGCAGGCTCCACACTCCTACAATAAATACCAACCTAAAGATAAGGTAGTTCTCCGGACTGACATAATTTACTCCTTGGCAAAATTCTCCCAAGGTCCTGTGAGATTTCCATGCTTTCTTGAGTCTCCTCTTCCTTTGTTTGAAAAACCAAACAAATACGGGCCACCCAGAGACATCTTTGGCTAACTCAGAGAATATTGAAGCTGTGAGAGAATTAGTTCCTCCTGGGGCCCTAAAATAATTTTCATTGTCTCATTTTTTATTGACATCTTCGCTGTCCATTCACTTGGGAGATTGTGGGCCTGATCAGCCTGCAACAACTTAGGGTTATTTAACCCAGTTTTTGATACTTGGAAACAGAGTGAATGTCCAGCCTTCTTAAAATAAGGAAGAAATCTTTGAAGAATTTTACAGCATCAGTTTAAAAAACATAAATCCAGGGCCAGGGATATAGCTCAGAGGTATAGTGCCTGCCTGGCAAGGTCAAGTTCATGAGTTTGATTCCTGGTACCAAAAAAAAAAAAAAAAAAAAAGAGAGAAGTTCCTAAAAAACATAAATTCTAAGCAAACCAAAAAGAAGACTCACATAAATATAATATAAAATTTCAGATCACAAATAGAGGATCCTAAAATCACCCAAAGAAAGAAAATTTTGTAAAAGAGTCAAATCCAAATATCATTGAATAGTTTCAATGAAGTGAGAGAAAATAATCATTAACCTGCAATTTGAAGTAAATCCAACGTATGCCTAGAAAAACTTCTTTCAAGATAAAGACTAATTTTAGACAACAAACCAACAATTTAGTAGCAAAGATCCTCATGAGAAATGTAGTGAGTTCTGACAGCACGTTTCTATACTATGAAGTAGCTCATGAACAGTGGCAGGTAGGGAATTGTGTCCATGGAGTAAGGATTTTGCATTTAGGGGCATAATTGTTCTAGCATATTAATATTTTGCATCATTAAGCAATAGCAAGGAAAGACAAGATGAATAGAAAAATAAATAAAAAAGACCAGGTGTATGCTGTTTCACAATTAAGCAGAAGTCTTCCTTGCATAAGGACCCTTTAAAACTGAGCTCCCCATTGAGGCACCTGTTTTCAGATTTTAGTAGCTGGCCTAGGCCAAACAAGAGCTCTTGAATGTCCCACAACACTGGGCTTCTTAGTGCAACTAAGTGGATGAAACAGCACATTCAAGTTTCAAGTGGATGAAACTGCACATTACAAAGGAAGAAACTGCCAACAATTTTCACTCTGTTAATTTTTTTTTGTTTTGATAGATGGGGAAGGCTGTAATGTGGGTCCATTTTTGATGGGGTTGCTCTGTATTTAAAGTCGATGTCTGCATGAATCTGCATCTTAAGTAGGAAGTCTGCAAAGAACAGACTGAGTGTGAGACAGACATCAGTGGAGTTCAATTGTGCCATTACTGTTACTAGTCTTATGTTTATTTTTCTTAACGTTTTGGTCATAAGGTTTGAGTTTTGAGTGGTTTGCTCAACATAGTCTTTCCCATGAGCTTTTCTCTTTTGAGTATATTGTTTTGTAAGACAAATTTACAGAGTGGTAAATCATTTAAGAAACATTTCACATTCTGACAAAAATACATTTACTGAATGAAATCATTCATGAATCAAGCTAATTGACCTAGGTGAAAGACTTGAGATGCCATATTGAATGATAATATTTTTTAAACATTTTTTGTGGTACTGGGGATCAAACTCAGGACCTTGTGCTTGTCAGGCATGTGCATATGCCACTGAGCTGTATCCTCAGTTCCTTAAATGATGATATTTTTTAAAAGGTAAGTATGGAAGGCCTGTGTGACTGGAAGATGCAGCAAGAAGCCTAGTCTTTGGGCTAGCCTCAGCCCCCAGCCCTTCCCCAGTGGAGGCCCAGCTGCTTTCCCTGCCCAAGGCCTCCTTCCTGAGTGTGTCTGAGCCCCCAGTGGCCTGGGCCCTGGAGGGGAATCATCACTGAGCCAAGCCCATGGTGACAGGAACTGGCTGTGTGTGGCATAAGGGAGATATGTTGTGCAAGAATTGATAGCAGAGAATCGTCAAAGGCTCTATCAAATCAGATCTGGATGATGATATAAATGAACATTCAGGTGAATGATTGGATCAGGATTCAGTTTCAGATTAATTCAGTGTAGACTCTCTTGAGTCAGAAGATTATAGTCCTAGTGGAGGACAAGAGCTCTCCAGTGCAGATGATGATGTTTGCTGAGTTACTATGTATCAGGCAGGGGAAGGTGATACAGATTCATTTGAAGAACACCCTGAAATTTCCTTACTGACAGTTGCAAGTGTACTTCATACAATGAAATGAGTCATCCCCTTCCATCACACTGTAACAGATGATGGGCCCTTCATGAGGATTGACTTCTGGGAGATAAAGAGGAAATCCCTGAGAAAGCTAAATTAGAAAATTAAACACAGGTGGATGAGGGCTTGGACATACCTGATGGTCCCAAGACTGTAGTAGATGACTCCAGAGAGTCATGTGTTGATACAAATAATGATAAAGTCACAAAAGCCTCCTAGTCACAAGGAAGCAAGGACTATTCTCAGCCATCACCTTCTGGTAGCATTATTAATAGCAGCCAAGAAGATATTAGAGTTTGAGAAGAAATGCAAGACAAAGAAGAAAGTGTGGAAGCTAGTTTTCCCTTAATGCTACTGAATTTTGCATGATTTGCCAAGGTCAACCTCAAAATGGTTGCATTGTTCAAGACAAAACAGGACGTTGTATGTCATGTTTCACATATCCAAAGAATCTAAAGAAATAGACCCTGACCAGTATGCCAACAACCAACTCAGATGATTGTGCTAACTTATTTCAACTAGCTGACATATCCATAAAAATGTATTTTAAATATATTTCTAACTATATAACCCTAAAAATTTAGACAACACAGATTTTATGAACATATATCACAGCAAAAAATATAAGTAGGAGTTTTTAATTTTAAAAATAAAAGAAAACATTAACAAACAGACATCCATTTACAAAATAGTGTAGGAACAATACAAACAATACAGAGTTACACACAAAGTGGTAGGAAATTAACAATGGGTCTTGTATTATGTATTCATATCTTCAAAGTGGTTTCTTAGGAAAACAATTAGAGACATGCAATAATGATCAAACAAGTAATCATTAACTGTTCCTTTCAGTAAAGCAATAGAAGACAGTAGTATGACTTAGCTACCCTGTATATATATATATATATATATATATATATATATATATACATACATAATTTCCCCTTCTTTCCTTTCTCCTTTCCCACACCCCTGTGACCCCATTACTTTTGAGCATTTTCCTTTCATTTCACAATGTCTATCATACCTCCTAGTTTTTATTCACTCTTTCAGGTTCTTACACTAGTGAGACAATACATTGCTTACACTTTCAGGTCTGATTTATTTCTCTTATGAGTATGATCTCTAGTTGTGACCATTTACTCATAAAAGCCTCGATTTTATCTGCCTTTATAGCTGAGTAACACTCCATTATATAAAAGTACCACAATTTTTTTATCCAATTCTCAATGGATGGACATCTGGGTTGCTTCCACAATTTAGCAATTACAAATTGTTCCACCATGAACATGTGTGCACATATATCCCTGTCATATGATGTTTTCAGATCTTCTGGGAAAATATCCAGAAGGGGTTTAATGGGACCTTCAGACCTAGTTTGCTGAGGAATCTCCAGAATGATTTCCACAGTGGTTTCACCAGTCTGCATTCCCACCTGTAGTGGAGAAGAGTTCCTATTTCTCCACAACCTCACTAACATTGTTATTGGTTGATTTCTTAACGCTAGCTATTCTTACTGGGGTGAGGTGAAATTCCAGTGTTGTTTTAATTTGCATTTCTTGAATGACTAATGATGTTGAATATTTTTTCCTGTATTTATTTGCCATTTCTATTTCTTTCTCTGAGAAGTGTGTATTCATCTCAGCTGCCCATTTTTGGATTGGGTCTTTAAATTGGGAGGGGCTGATGTTTTTTAATTCTTTATATGTTCTAGATAGAAGCCCTTTGTCCAAGAGACAGTCAGCTAAAATTTTTTCCCAATTTGTGGATTTTATTTTTACTTGGCTAGTGATATCTTTATTTTTTTTTGATTTTTTTATTTTAGAAATATAAAAGTACAAAAACCTATTGACAAACAGACACCCATTATCATAGAAAATAGTACAATCACAACTAATCTATAGACAAGGTGATATGGTCTCAACAGTTGTTGTTGCTTTATCCATTGATATCTTCGAATTGTAGATGTATGGACCCATATACAGACATGCAAATTTAGTCAGACAGTTGATCCTCTCAGCAACAGAAAAAAAAACAAAAACAAACAAACAAACAAAAAAAACACAAGAACCAAAAATCCAAAGACAAGAAAGAAAACAGGCATACATCAACAACAGCAACAACATCAACAACAACAACAACAACAGAAAAAAAACACCGCTTGTTGCTGCTTTACATATTGATATCTTCGAAATGTGTGTTCAGGCTAACACATACAGATATACACTATTAATCTAATATCCTGTCATCGATTATTGCTTAGCATTAAGTGATATAATACAATAGTAGAACCATGTTATCTTAGATGTGCAGAAACTTTTCAGTAGGATGAGATCCCAGTTGTTGATTCTTTGAAGTATTTCACGGGCAGTTTGGTGTTTGTTCATGAACTCTCTGCCTACCCCTGTGT
Source organism: Dinomys branickii (assembly GCA_004027595.1). Taxonomy (NCBI): domain Eukaryota; kingdom Metazoa; phylum Chordata; class Mammalia; order Rodentia; family Dinomyidae; genus Dinomys; species Dinomys branickii. The sequence goes on from PVLD010021488.1 coordinate 5,909, forward strand.
ATTCAAGGCTTTTGCCTACTTTCTCCTCCAATAGATTTAGTGTTCCTGTTTTAATATTGAGATCTGTGACCCATTTTTACTTGAGTTTTGTGCATGGTGAAAGACTTGGGTCTATTTTCAGTCTCTGGCAGGTGGCAAACCGATTTTTCCAGCACCATTTATTAAAGAGGCTGTCGTTCTATAAGTGAGTTTTTTTGGCCCCCTTTTCAAAGATTAGGTGGCTGAGTACACCTAACTGTGTACTGTGTTTGTGTCTGTGTCTTCCGGTCTGTTCCATTGATTTCTGGTCTGTTTTTTAGCGAGTACCATGTTGATTTCATTACAGTAACTTTATAGTATAATTTTAGGGCAGGGACTGTAATTCCATCTGACTTGTCCTTTTTGTCCAGGAATGCTTTTGCTATTCTGAGTCTCTTCTGTTTCCAGAGGAATTTAAGGAATGTTTTATCTAGATCTGTGAGGTAAGTTAACAGTAGTTTAATGGGAATTGCATCAAATCTGTACAAGAATTTTGGTAGTATGGCCATTTTCACAATGTTGGCTCTTCCTATCTATGAGCAAGGAATGCTTTTCCATTTATTGAAATCCTCTTTGATCTCTTTTTCCAGAATACTGGAGTTTTCATTGAATAGATCTTTTACTTCTCTTGTTAGATTGTTTCCTACATATTTCAATATCTTGGATGCTATTGTGAAAAGTATGGTCTCCTTAATTTCTCAGCCTGTTTGTTGTTTGTGTATATGAATGCTATTGATTTTTGGGTGTTGACTTTGTATCCAGCTACACTGCTGAATTTGTCAATTACTTCATGAAGTCTTGTGGAGCTTTTGGGGTCTTCCATATAGAGTATCATGTAATCTGCATATAGTGATAGTTTTACTTCTTCCTTTCCTATCTTTATTCCTTTTATTTCTCTCTCTTGTCTAATTGCTCTGACTAATGTTCCAGAGCTGTTGAATAGTGGTGGTGACAGTGGACATCCTTGTCTTGTTTCTGCCTTTAAAGTGAAAGCTTTCAGTTTTTGTCCATTTAGTATGATATTGGCTGTTGGCTTGTCATAGAGGCTTTGATCAGGTGGAGGTAAAGACCATCTATTCCTATTTTCTGTAGAATTTTTATCATGAATGCATGTTGGACTTTGTCGAAAGATTTTTCTCTGTCTATTGAGATGATCATATGGTTTTTGTCTTTGACTCTATTGATCTGGTGTATAACATTAATTGATTTGTGAAAATTGAACCATCCTGCATTCCTTGAATGAATCCAACTTGGTCGTGGTGTATGGTTTTCTTGATGATTTGCTGCATTCTATTTGCTAGTATTTTATTGAGTATCTTTACATCTATATTCATTAGGGAAATTCGTCCATAATTCTCTTGCTTGGTTGGCTCTTTCTCTGGTTTGCAGTATAATACTTGCCTCCAGAAATGAGCTAGGGAGAATTGCTTCCTTTTCAATTGCATTAAAGAGTTTGAGGAGTATTGGTATTAAATCTTCTCTGAATTTCTTGTAAATTTCTGCTGTGAATTCATCAGGGCCTGCGCTTTTCTTTGTCAGTAATATTGTAATCACATTTTCAATCTCATTAACTGATATTGGGTTTCAGGATTTTTATATCTTCTTGGCTCAACCTTGTTAATTCATACATATCTAGGAATCTGTCCATTTCTTCTGAGTTTTCTATCATATGGAGTAAAGATTTTCAAAGTAGGCATTAATGATCTTCTGAACTTCTGTAGAATCTATAGTCATTTCATGCTTTTCATTCCTTATTGCATGAATTTGAGTTCTTTCTTTTTTTTTTTTTTTTGGTAAAGTTGGGTAGGGATTTATCAATTTTATTTATTCTTTCAAACAACCAACTCTTGGATTCGTTTATTTTTTGTAGGGTTTTTTTTGTCTCAGTTGCATTAATTTTTGCCCTGGTCTTTCTAATCTCCTCCCTTCTTTGGGCTTTGGGCTTGACTTGTTCTTCTTTTTCTAAAAGTTTGAGGCGCAGCGTCAGGCTGTGTATTTGTTCTGTTTTCCTTATGAGTGAGTTCACCACTATAAATTACCCTCTGAGGCCTGATTACTCTCTGAGGACTGCTTTCATTGCATCCCACAGGTTCTGGTAAATTGTATCTACATTTTCGTTTGTTTGTAGGTCTGTTTGAATTTCTTCTTTAATTTCTTCTGTGACCCATTTGTTGTTCAGGAGGTTTTTTGTTTAATTTCCAAGTGTTTATGGAGTTTTTAAAGTTCCTTTTGTCATTAATTTCCAATTTCATTGCACTGTGGTCAGATAATATACATGGGATGATTTCAATTCTTTTACATTTGGGTAAGTAGCTCTATGGGCTAGAATGTGGTGTATTTTAGAGAATGTCCCATATGCAGCTGAGAAAAATGTGTATTTTGATGTTGTGGGGTGGAACACTCTGTATACATCTAAGTCCTTTTGTTTGCAGCATTGGTTCAGATCTGCTATTTCTTTGCTGATTTTTTGTCCAGTTGACCTATCTTTTGGTGTCATAGGGGTGTTGAGGTCCCGTATTACAATAGTGTTATGAATTGTATGGGTTTTCATGTCTGTTAAAATTTGTTTTACGTAGGTTGGTGTTCTGCTATTTGGTGCATACATGTTTAGGATTGTTATCTCATCCTCTTGCAGTTTTCCACTAACAAGTATGTAGTGACTTTCTTTATATCTTTTGATTGTTCTCAGTTTGAAGTTTACATTGTCTGCAAACATCATAGCTACTCTTGCTTTTTTCTGGGTTCCTGTTGCATGGAGGATTGTTTTCCATCCTTTGACTTTCTGGTTTTCGTATTGAGTAAAATGTGTTTCCTGTCTACAACATATTGTTGGATTTTGTTTCTTAATCCATTCTGCCAGTCTGTTTCTTTTGACTGGTGAATTGAGGCCATTTACATTTATGGTTATAACCGACATGCGTTGGTTTATCATTGTCATGTTATTTACTTGCTGTTGGTTTCTTACTTTTTCTACCTGTTTACTTGTTTGCTCTTCTTGAGGGTTCCTTTCTATTGTTCTTGAAATCGCATTCATTTTCTTCTCTGTCTAGAATGTCTTTTAGTGCTTTTTGTAAGGATAGTTTGGACTCATGACATTCTTCAGTTGCTCTTTGTCATAGAAATATTTTATTTCTCCATTAAACTTGAAGGATAGTTTGGCAGGATACATCAATCTTGGTTGGAAACTGTTTTGTCTTATGACCTGTAATACTTTGCTCCAAGCTCTTCTCAACTGGATGATTTGTGTTGAGAAGTCTGCCTTGATTCTGATGGGCTTTCCTTTATAGGTGATCAGCTTCTTTTCTCTAGCAGCTTTTAATATTCTGTTCTTTTGCTGGTGATCTGGGTTCTTGACTATTATATGACTGGGTGTAATTTTATTATGGTTATGACTAGTAGGAATTTTATATGCCTCATTTACTGTATCTCAGATTCTGTTTCCATGCTTGGGGAATTTTCTGCAAATATTCTTTTTATGTCATTTGTGTCACCTCCTGCTGTTTCATTGACTCCTGTTACTCTGACATTATTTCTCTTTGCCTCTTCTTGCAGCTGTTGGATTGATTTTTCCTGAATCCTTGTTGATTTTAAGAGATCCTCCCTTTCATGGTTGCTGGTTGCTGCGCTGTCTTCAAGATCTGAAATTCTGTCTTTGGCTTCATTCAAGTGATTTTGCAAGCTTTCAGTGGAAGTTTTGATATCCTGGAAATCTCTTTGAGTCTGTTTCATGTTTTCTAATTCATTCCTATATTACTCATATAACATTTCCATCCATTACCTATGTTCATCTATTTTTTAAATTTGTTTCTTCTTCAGATGTGTGGAGCATTTCTTTCATTATTATTGTCATTTCATTTTTTTGCCTGAGAGATTATGTCTGATCTCATCTCTTCTGTGGCCTGATGGAGTTGTTTCTTTACTTCCACTGCAATCATTTCAGCAATTTCAGATATGTGTTTACCAAGTTCTCCTATATTGATGTCTCCTGGACTTGTTCTGAGTGGGATGGAGTTCTGAGATTGTGTTTTAGCCCTTCTCTTTATGTTTGATGCTTGAGGCAGAATGTCCAATCTCCTTCTTCTCTGGCAGTTTAGCAGAGGTCTCTAATGGCTCTAGGTTTCCTGGTGGTCAGGCCTGCCCCTAAGTGACTGCTGAGATACACTGCTTAGTCTTCCAGTAGATGGTGAGGTGTACCTAGTTCTCCCAGGTCTCAGATATGAACTGTGATGTCTGGTGATGGCAGATGGTTTGATCCAGTGAACCCTCGCTGTTCAGGGCACATGTGTGACCCAGAATTCAATTGCACCAGTGCTGCAATCCCAAACCAGTGGTCCTGTGATCCCAGGCAGCTCAGGATACAGGCAAAACCCAGACATGAACTGCAGGGTCAACAGTTTGTGGACCACCTGATTCTGAATCTCCAGTCAGTTCAGGCTGATCACTGGAGCTAGTAGTGGGCTGTACCAACAGTGATCACAGACTGGCTGTGTGTGTGAGCTCCCAGAGTTTAGGGCAGAAGGAAAGCCCAGTCCTAAACCGCAGTATCAGTGGCTCTTGAGCACCCACACCCATACCTCATTCAGTGCTGGGCACTCGTAGGGAGGGCCCACGAGTGAGCCCTAGCAGGAGCAGGTTGCAGGCCTTCTCTGTGAGGATCTCCTGTCTGCATCAGGTGCACAGAGGGTGGAGACTCAGACAGTAATGGCGGCAGGGCCATGAGTTGCCTGCTCTGGCCCCCAGGAAATAGATGGTAAATACTTGGTTCTCTTGGTAGCCTTCAGCTGGGAACTGTGCTGTCAGTGGGTCATGGCCCTGCAGCGTGCCTCATTCTGCTTCTCTAGCCAGTTCAGTCCATACAGAGAAGCCAGGAGCAGACCACACCAACAGTGATCACAAACTAGCTGTATGTACAAGCTCCCAGAGGGCAGGGTGCAAGTGAAGCCCAGTCTTGAACCATGGTGTCAGTGGCTCTTGAGTGCCCACATCTGTACCTCACTCAGCACTGGCACGTTCAGGCAGAGCCCAGGAGCAAACCCCAGTGAGAGCAATTTGCAGGTGTTCTCAGTGAGGATCTCCTGTCTGCACCAGGCCTAGGTAGGATATTTAAATGTAACTTATTTTATAGCTTTTGTGTAAGAAGAAAATGTGGACTTAGTATCTAAAATGTAGATACTTTGAAACACCATTCTTTAGTTTCTGTACCCTTTCTTAAGTTCTTATCTATATTTGGTGCTATGTTACGTAGGTAAAAATATATCACTTTTTATTGAGTTAATAACTCCTAGTTATTGCGTGTTGATCAGGCCCACAATCTCCCAAACGAGTGGACAGTGAAGGCTTAAATAAATGAGGCAAATGAAATTATTTTAGGGCTTCAGCAGGATTCAACTCTCTTATGCAATTCGAGATTCTCTGGGTTAAGACAAAGACTTCTCTGGGTAGCCCACATTTATTTAGTTTTCAAACAAAGGAGGGGGATACTCAAGAAAACTCAGGAGTCTAGCACAACCTTGGGAAATATTTTCCCAAGTAGAAAATTATGTCAATCAGGAGAACTACCTTATGTTAGACTGGCATTTATTGTAGGAGCATGGAGCCTGCAGCAGCAGTCTCTTTTTAGTTAATTGGGATTGGAGCCAAATGTCTTTTGCTGTGCGCTTATCCTGTCCTTTGAGGAGTCAAAGCTTCACAAGCTAATACAGGCCTCAGAGGTGACCAGTGACTCACAGAGGTTTACTTACTATGAGTCTACTGCCCATTTTTGGACAAAGCACGTATGCTTTGGACAACTCACAAGTAAACATGGAAAGCCAATTGGTTAATATTAAATTCTACTCAGATCTGCTTCATAGTGGTCTCCATCAACTTATTATAATTAATCTTCAGTGAAATAGTGAAGATAGCCAGAACTGGTAACAATAATTGAGATTGTAAATGACAATAATGTAATAAATGTTAATCAATGTTCAGCTCTGAAAATTGGGTCTCATTTTACATGTTTATGGATTACTAATATAACCATGATTGTCTAAATTTTTAGGTTTTTGCATATGTATATTAGTTGTTGATTTACAAATAAATGATTTCTTGAAAGTTAAAAGAACAAAAGTAAAAAGGTAAGTATTGGATAATTCTGAGAAAACATTGCTGTAGAAAAGAAATAATGATGATGTTTACTCAAGGAAGTCCCCTGAAGGGGTCCAAGGCGGTCCCCCTAAAGAAGAGGTGGATCTAGATAACATAAAAAACCAGCTGCTCTTCAGGAAGAAGATTAACACCTAGAATAAAGAACAAAAAACTCACCACCAATAACAACAAATAGCCCAGTCAACAAATTGGCAAATAAGTTGAATAGATACTTCTCAAAAGAAGAAGTATGAATAACCATAAATGCATGCAAAAAATGTCCTACATCTTTAGCCATTAGAGAAATGCAAATCAAAAGTACACCAAGATTCCTTCACAACCCCATTCGGAAGGGCTATCATCAAGAATACAAAAAACAATGCTGGTGAGGACATACGGAAAAAGGAAACTTCCTGGCATCTCATAGGATTGTAAACTGTCACTATGGAGATCAGTAGAGAGATTTCTCAAAAAACTAAAACTAAAAATACCATTTTATCCAGCTATACTACTTTTTGATATATTCCTGAAAGAATTAAAAACAACACACAGTGGTGCCATTAGAGCACCTGTGGCCACGAAACTTGCCTGCAGAGAGCCAGACCAGCCCAGCAGAGCTAAGGGAGCAGCTTTTCCAAGGTACACCATGCTCTGCCGGCCCTGGGTGCCATTAAAGCGCCTGTGCCCGAGAGAAGTTCCTGCAGAGAGCCAGACCAGCTCGGTGGAGCTAAGGGAGCAGCTTTTCCTGAGGTACACCGTGCTCTGCCTGGCTCTGGGCACCATTAGAGCACCTGCACCCAAAAGACTTTCCCGCAAAGAGCCAGACCAGCTCGGCAGAACTACGGGAGAAGCTTTTCCCGCGAGACTCTAGCCAGGTTTATAATCTCCACCAGAATGGCAGCACCTGTGAGACTTTCCTGAAGGTTTCCGCAGAGAGGGAGCCCAGTTTCACGGTGACAGTAGAGGGGGCTTTGCAGCGGACCTTTGACAGGTAAGGCCCATGCCAGTGCTTTCCCCACAAGACAGTTTTCCCCCACCATCTCAGATAGGCTCTGAGCCTGGCACCTCAGCAATCGTCTGGGATTCCTGGGCCCTGTGCTTCACGGTCAGCTAAAATCTGGGGCTTAAGTTTGATATCCAGGTAAACTAGGGTTGCTGGAGTCATCCGTGAGCTGTCTGGGTAGTGTGTAGCTCAATACTTTTCATATGACATCCAAAACGACAAGACAGAGGATAAAAACGCAGCTACAGAACTCAACCCCACCCAGAACAAGTCCAGGAAACAATGATATAGGAGAACTAGGAAGCTACATACCTGCAATTTCTGAAACAATTGCATCTGAAGTAAGGAAGCAACTCCATCAGGCCATAGAAGAGATTAAAGCAGAAATAATCTCTCAAGCAAAAAAATGAAGTGAAAATAATAATGGAAGAAATGCTTCACACATCTAGAGAAGAAACAGATAAAAGAATAGAAGAACAAAGGAAACAAATGGAAACGTTACATGAACAATTTAGGAATGGATTAGAATGCATGAAATAGACTCAAAGAGATTGCCAGGAATTGAAAACTTACACTGAAAGCTCGCAAAACCACTTCAATGAAGCTGAAGATAGAATATCTTGAAGACAGCATGGCAGCTAGTGACTGTGAAAGGAAGGATCTCTTGAAGTCATCAAGGATCCAGAAAAAATTAATCCAACAGCTCCAAGATGAGGAAAAAAGAAATAATATCTGAGTAATAGGAATCAATGAAGCAACAGGAGACAACACAAATGATATAAAAAGAATATTTGCAGAAATAATAGCAGAAAATTTCCCAAACACAGTAAGAGCCACTGAAGTGCAGTTAAACGAAGCATTTAGAACCCTAACAAGCTATAACCCAAATAAAGCCACACCCACACCTATAATAGTGAAGATCCCAGACATCCTGCAAAAGAACACAATATTAAAAGCAGCTAGAGAAAAGAAACAGATCACCTATAAAGGAAAGCCCATCAGAATCACAGCAGACTTCTCAACAGAAACCATGAAATCCAGAAGAGCTTGGAGTGAGGTATTACAGATTCTGAAACAAAACAGTTTCCAACCCAGACTGATGTACCCTGCAAAACTATCCTTCAAGTTCAATGGACAAATAAAATATTTCCATGACAAAGAACAACTGAAGAACTTCATGAGCACCAAACCAACATTACAAAAAGCACTAAAAGAAATTCCTGACAGAGAAAAAAGAGACCACAATCTCAAGAACAACAATAGAAAGGAAGCTTTAAGCAAAATAAGCAAGTAAACAGATAGCAAAAATAGGAAAGCAACAACAAGGAAATAGCATGACAAGAATAAGCCTACATATAACAGTTATAACCATTAATGTAAATGGCCTCTATTCACTAGTCAAAAGAAACAGACTGGCAGAATGGATTAAGAAACAAAATCCAACAATATGCTGTATAAAGGAAACACATTTTACTCAAAAGGAAATCCACAGACTGAAAATTAAAGGGTGGAAAACAATTCTCCATGCAACAGGTCCCCAGAAAAAAGCAGGGGTAGCTATTATGTTTGCAGAAAATGTAATCTTAAAACTGAAAACAATCAAAAGAGTTAAAGAAGGCCACTACATACTATTTAGGGGAAAGCTGCAAGAGGAAGAGATAACAATCCTAAACATTTATGCACCAAATACCAGAGCACCAAACTTTATAAGTCAAATCTTAACAGACATGAAGAACCAAATAATTAATAACACTATTGTAATAGGGGACCTAAACACACCTTTGACACAAAAGACAGGTCAACTGGACAAAAACTCTGCAGATAAATAACAGACTTGAACCAAAGATGTGAACAAGTGGACTTAATAGATGTATACAGAGTGTTCCACCCTACAACATCAGAATACACATTTTTCTCTGCTGCACATGGGTCTTTCTCTCAAATAGACCACGTTCTAGCCCATAGAGCATACCTACCTTAATACAAAAGAGTTGAAATTATCCCATGCATATTATCTGACCACAGTTCAATGAGATTGGAAATGCATGACAAAGGGAACTCCAAAAACCCCATAAACACTTGGAAGTTAGACAACAACCTCCTGAATAACCAATGGGTCACACAAAAAATTAAAGAAGAAGTTAAAAAATACCTACAAACGAATGAAAATGCAAATACAACCTACCAGAATCTGTGGGATGCAATGAAAGCGGTCCTCAGAGGGAAATTTATAGTGATGCACTCACATATAAAGAAAACAGAAAGAAAGCAAATAAATAGCCTAATGCTATACCTCAAACTTCTAGAAAAAGAAGAACAGGCCAAACCAAAAGTCCAAAGAAAGAAGGAGATTATAAAACTCAGGGCAGAAATTAATGCCACTGAGCTGAAGAAAACACTACAAAAAATAAATGAATCAAAGAGTTGGTTCTTTGAAAGAATAAACAAAATTGATAAACCTTTACCCAACCTTATCAAAAAAGAAAGGAAAGAATTCAAATTCATGCAATAAGGAATGAAAAGGATGAAATCACTACAGACTGCACAGAAATTCAAAAGATCATTAATACCTACTTTGAAAATCTTTACTCCCATAGGATAGAAAACTCAGAAGAAATGAACAGATTCCTAGAAATGTACAAACTACAAAATTGAATTAGGAAGATAGAATAATCCTGCACAACCCAATATCAATTAATGAGATTGAAAATGTCATTTAAAAACTTACCGACAAAGAAAAACCCAGGCCCTGATGGATTCACAGCAGAATTCTATGAAACATTCAGTGAAGATTTAATGCCAACACTCCTCAAACTCTTCAGTGAAATTGAAAAGAAAGAAATTCTCCCTAACTCATTTATGGAGGCAAGTATTATACTGATACCAAAACTAGAGAAGGACACAACTAAGAAAGAGAACTATAGGCCAATCTCCCTAATGAACATAGATGCAAAGATACTCAATAAAATACTAGCAAATAGAATGCAGCGAATCATAAGGAAAATTATATACCATGACCAGGTTGGATTTATTCCAGGAATGCAGGGATGGTTCAATATTCTCAAATCAATTAATGTAATACACCATATCAATAGACCCAAAGACAAAAACCACATGATTATCTCAGTAGATGCAGAAAAAGCTTTCGATAAAGTCCAACATGCATTCATGTCAAAAACCCTAGAAAAAAGAGGAATAGATGGCCTTTACCTAAATCTGATCAAAGCCATCTATGACAAACCAACAGCCAACATCATACTAAATGGGCAAAAACTGAAAGCTTTCACTTTAAACTCAGGAACAAGACAAGGATGTCCACTGTCACCACTCCTATTCAACATAGTTCTGGAAGTGTTAGCCAGAGCAATTAGACAAGAGAGAGAAATGAAAGGAATAAGGATAGGAAAGGAAGAAGTTAAACTATCACTATTTGCAGATGACATGATTCTTTACATAGAAGACCCCAAAAACTCCACAAGAAGACTTCTTCAATTAATTGACAAATTCAGCAGAGTAGCTGGATACAAAGTCAACACCCAAAAATCAATAGCATTCCTATACACAACAACAAACAGTCTGAGAGAGAAATTAAGGAAACCATACCTTTTACAATAGCATCCAAGAAATTGAAATATTTAGGAATAAATCTACCAAAGGATGTAAAAGATTTACTCAATGAAAACTATAGTACTCTGAAAAAAGAGATTGATGAGGATTTCAATAAATGGAAAAACATTCCTTGCTCATGGTTAGGAAGAACCAATATTGTGAAAATGGCCATACTACCAAAATTGTTATACATATTTAATGCAACTCCCATTAAACTACCATTAGCATACATCACAAATCTAGAGAAACATGCCTTAAATTCATCTGGAAGCAGAAAAGACCCAGAACAGCCAAAGCAATCCTGAGAAACAAGGAAAAGTCAGGTGGAATCACAATCCCTGACCTGAAATTATACTACAAAGCTACTGTAATAAAATCAACCTGGTACTGGCTGAAAAACAGACCTGAGGATCAATGGAACAGACTGAAAGATGCAGCCATAATCACAAACACACTCAGCCACCTAATATTTGACAAAGGGGCCAAACAAACTCACTGGGAAAAAATAGCCTGTTCAATAAATGGTGCTGGAAAAATTGGCTTGCCACTTGCCGAAGACTGAAAATAGACCCAAGTCTATCACCATGCACCAAACTCAAGTCAAAATGGATCACATATCTCAATATTAAAACAGAAACTCTAAATCTATTGGAAGAGAAAGTAGGTAAAAATCTTGAAGACACAGGAGTAGGCAGAGAGTTCATGAACAAAAATCAAACTGCAAGGGAAACACTTTAAAGAATCAATAACTGGGATCTCATCTTACTGAAAAGTTTTTTCACATCTAAAGAAATCACCAGCAAAGTGAAAAGAAAACCTACAAACTGGGAAAAAATCCTAGCTGTCAGTCCCTTGGACAAAGATCTTCTATTTAGAACATACAAAGAATTAAAAAACATGAACCTGTCCAAATTCAAAGACCCAATCCAGAAATGGGAATCTGAGATGAATACACACTTCTCAGATAAAGAAATGCAAATGGGAAATAAATATATGAGAAAATGTTCTGCATCTTTAGTCATTCGAGAAGTGCAAATAAAAGCAGCATTGAGATTCCATCTCACCCCAGTAAGATTGGCCAGCATTAAGAAATCATCTAATAGCAAGTGCTGGCGAGACTGTGGAGAAATATGAACTCTTCTGCACTTTTCGTGGGAATGCAGATTGGTGAAACCACTGTGGAGATTGGTTTGGAGATTTCTTAGCAAACTTGGTCTAGAGGTCCCATTCAACTCAGCTATTCCCCTTCTGGGTATTTTCCCTGAAGATCTGAAAGCATCATATCACCGTGATATATGTGCACCCATGTTTATAGCAGCACAATTTGTAATAGCTAAATTGTGGAAGCAACCCAAATGTCCATCCACAGAGGACTGGATTAAAAAAATGTGGCATTTTTATACAATGGAATATTACTCAGCTGTGAAGAGGGACAGATTTGGGGCTTTTGTAGGCAAGTGGTCACAATTGGACACCATACTCATAAGTGAAATAAATCAGAGATTCATGTGCAGGCAGCATATTGTATCGCTGGTGTAGGAATCTGAAGATGGGAATGTAGATTAGGGGGTGTAAAGGGAGTCTGCTCAACAGTAGGGAGCAGGTGGGATGAGGGGAGGAACAAAAGGAAGAGAGGGACAGATATGTGTGTATGTGTGCATATGCAGGATGGCTAATCTGGTGCCACTGTTGACCTGTGTCGCTTTATGGTAAGGAACAGTTCAAAATTGTTTGATCAAGACTGTATGTCTATATGTGATTTCAGGAGCATACACTTTGAAGTTATCAATGTGTGGTGCAGGAACCATTGGTGATTCCCTGTCGCTTTGTCTATAATTCAATTTTGATTGTACTGCTCTTGTGCTACTTTATGTCTTTTTGTTAATGTTTTCCTTTTGTTGTTTTGTTGTTGTTGTTTTTTGTTTTTCTTTGTTTCTTATACTTTTAAAAATAAAAAAAAACACACACAGTAGTGACACATGCATACCCATGTTTCAAGCAGATAATTCACAATAGCTAAACTGTGGGAATAGCCTAGATGCCCATCAACAGATGAATGGGTAAATAAAATATTATACACACACACACACACACACACACACACACACACACAATGGGGTATTATTCAGACATAAAGAATAATGAAATCATCCCATTTACAGGAAAATGGATGTACCTAGAGATCATCATGCTAAGTGAATAAGACAGTTTTTGTTAAGTATCTGTTTTCCTCTTATGTGAGCAATAGAAAAAAAGAAAGAGAGAAGAGAGAGAGAAACAGAAAAAGAAAATGCAAGCCAGAAAGAGAGAACAGGAAGTAGACTTTTAGAGATGGGAAGGAGACCAAAAAGAGAGAGCAAAAAAGAGAGAAGGAAGAAATGGGGATTAAAATAATCAAAACATGTTGTAGGTATGTGCCAAAATATCAAAATGAATCATGTTATTCTGTATCACGAATATGCACCATTAAAGAAAAAAAAAGGAGATGGGAAGATCAGTTTGGCCCTGGAAGGTTCCTGATGTCTCATTGCAGAAAAGCATCGCAAGACTCATCAGAGAAAGGCACCGGCAGATTTATTAGGCAGAGTTAGAAGTAAGAGGCTTTGGGACAGAACTCAGCCTGGGGTCTGGAGGAGGCACAGCTCTGCTGCAGAGCGGCCTGGCTGATGGACAAAGGGGAGAAGCCAGTCCTCCTCGTGGCTGAGGCAATTTGGGCCTGGTTGAGCAGGAGGTCAGTTCTGGTTTTGCAAGATGGCTCTGAGAGTCCCTGTTGCTTGGGAGGAGGTCTAGGCTCCAGGAAGCGATTGTTTCTGCTCAGGGCAGCCTGTTTTGCAGAAACTCCCGGAGCTCAAGTGACCATAGCTTGAGGAAGTGACGAGAGACTTCCGGATGCTGCCTGGAAACTCAGTGTCCCTGTAAATCTCTTATCTTGATGCCTTCGGTCTTGAAGGGGATGAGATAGGTTATGTAAATTTTGGGCTAATCAACCTATTATCACCAGCCTTTAGACGGATGCTCCCCAGTGACGAAGACACCTGCGTGAAGATCTGAGCAAGAACCTGATGCAGAAGTGGAAGTGACAAGGGAGACAGACGCAAAACGAAGGTCAAACTTTGTTCTGCTTTCAGATGCCCTTGAGCACCTGTAGGTCCATGTGAAGCGTCACTCGTGGTGGTTTTTTGTTGTAGCAAAAGCGGCAGTTTGTTTTCAGTTCCTGACCACCTCAGAAGAAAAGACACTTCATGCTTTTAATGAGTGACCCGAGTAACATGTTCAAGCCCCAGTAACATGTTAAAGCCCTCCTTTGTGAAGAGGGTAAAGATAATGGTTATTTCACTTCCTCATATGAACTGCTAATATGTTTGTCATAAAATTGAAAAGAAAAATAAGAGAATAGTTACAACAATTCAAAGTAGTGTTTCCTTCTGGCAGTGGGAAGAGAGGTAGTAGTGCAGGGAGGCACACACAGGCTGATTCCATGGACTGGTGGTTTTGTTTCTTAAAATGCTTGGTAATTACCCATTTGTTCATATTTTTGATGTTTCTGCTTTATACAGGGTTGTAAATGTTTGCCTATGCAATGTTTATTATATTTTTATTAAATTTTTCTGTTTACTGGTACATATTTGCAGTATGCAACTGTTCTATAGCTTTTAGGCAGTGGGTTCAGTGACACCTTCTTGACAGGAAATGATTTTTTGGGTTTATTCCAGTCATCATGGCAGCCCTTCTGTGGGCTGTAGCTTGACCCATTACTGGCAGTGAATATCTCTCAGGAGGAAACCTATTTGGAATCATCCTGATCTATGGTGCTGTCATCGGAGAAAGACTCTGGGGGCTTGTTAAGTCACCAATACTCCCCCCACTGCCTCCTCTTCTTGGTAAGTGCAGAAGCATGTTTTCTTTTATTCAAAGTAAATAATATTTTTAAAATAGTAGTTTGGAAAGCTTTGGGAAATAGCGAAATGAAATATTACCATATTTGCTGTGCTGGAGACAAAAGTCAAACGTTCAATTTGAGGGATTTTGTGAGCTAGTTGTTAAAAGTGATGATTTATAAAAAAAAATTACATAAATTTAGAAATAAATAACTTACATTAAAGGACAAGAGTGACCAATATCAGAAACTGATCACTTCCTCATTATTCTACTGTGTTTCCCTTATGTGTGCCCTTGAGATTATGGGAACATCATGTAATGGTGGCCACTGACCATCTCATCCCAATTCCACACTCAGAGACAGCATGTTAGTTGCTTAAAAACCACCCTGATGGAAGTATCTCTGACACAGAAATCAGGGAATGGTACAAATGAGGACTTGTTATATCGTAAGTCACAGTGTTGACCAAGAGTGACATTTTGAAATATATTCTTATTGTTACATTTTTTTCCTTACTCATTAACATAAATAAAAATGAGTCTACATTCACAATGACTGGCTCATTAAAAATGTGAGTGACGTTTTTGCTGAATCAAGGAGTAGACACACATTTATTTTTAGCCCAGCTTTGTTAAACCTCCTTTGAACTGCAGACAATTTTTTGGTTGTGGACACAGGAATTTGGCAAGCAATAACAAAAGTAATCTGTGAGGATTCCCAGGGGACTGAGATGGAACTTTGCAGCTGGGTATAGGATCAGGTGTTTATGACTTATTTGGAAAATATGGTTGCTATGGTTGATACATTGTGTCACCTTGCTATGGTTGATACATTCTGTCAACAGTCTAGAGGTTTGGCTGAGTGATTCAGCAGGAAGCCAGGGTGCTTACTTTGTATACATCCTGAGCCTGTGGAAGAGGAGGGCATGGAGACTGTGTGAGAGCTACACTCCCCCTGGGTTGGGGGAGGCTGTTTACAATGTAAGAGAAGGAGAGAGGTTGCTTGCCTGCCGTTCCTCCCTTTTGCTGGTTGTTTTTACTGTGCTCTGCTGCCATGAACAGTTTGCCCTCTGCCATGTGCCGCTCTGCCTCAGAACCAGCCAAGTATGGACTGAGACCTCCATGAACTGTGAGATAAATAAACCTTTCCTTCCTTCATTTTGGGTGATGGGTATTTTGTCTCTGCAACGAGAGAAAAGTAACCAAGACAATGGTGAATGTTTAAATTAAAACATTTATTACAGTAAAAGGCATATTGTTGTGAATTCCCTTTAGAATACTTACTCTCACTTCAAACATCCCATCATTCTTGCCACTTTCTGCAGCAGGTCTGGTGTCCTCTTTACTGAGGGTCTTCTGTTGCATTGTTATGACTGCCTTCGTGTACTGAATAGATTCAAAATATTTTCCTTTCATAGTCATTTTGACTTTGGGGAAGAACCAGAAGTCACACCATGCAAGATCTGGACAATGAGGTGCATGAGGACCTGACAGGGTGTGTCTGTGAGTTGCCTTCATGTGGGCAGCACTCAGCAGCAGCATTCACCATAGTTTTGGTTGCACTTCATAAACACTCAGCAAAGAGGATTCCAGAGCTGCTCCATAAAGTGGCAAGAGTGATGGGTAAGTGTGTTCAAAGTGAGAGAGACGATTCTGAGGGGGATTTGTGGCAATGTGTCTTTTAGTGTAATAAAATTGTAATTTTAATATCCATCATGTTTTTCTCTTTAATTTTAAAGAGAGTAATAAAAAATAGAAAAAAATAGAAAAATAGAAAAAATCTGAAGTGACACTGTGCCCTTTGAGGTGGGCAAGTGGCACCAGGAGAGCGGATCCCTCCTAATCCACTCCTGTCACTTACACTCAGTCCCTGCAGTGCCCAAAGCTGTTGCGTTTTCTCCCATCCACTGTGTCTTCCATTGCGACTGCCCTCCTGCTCAACTGTCCTGTCCTTTCTCAGCTCATATAGCACCTTTACACTGTCATAAACTGGGGTTGGTCCTGTGTCTTGTTGCCCTGATGGCTGAAAGCTTGTTGAGGTGCAGTCCACTGTCTGTCCACTGAGTCCTAGTGCCATCGGTGGAGTCTAAAATCCTGAAGGCATCAGCAAGTGCTCAGTGACAGAATAAAGGATGAGTCACGGCTGGCACAACAGGGAGGTGTGCGTTTGATTAGAATTATCCTCTAAAGCATTTGCAAAGTAAGTTGTGTCCTTTGTGAAGTGCTGTGGTTGTGAAGGTAAAATGGAAGCACCTACTAAGCACTCGCTGAGGTTTTGGGAAATCCTGCACAGCAGAGAATTTCAGGAGCTGGCCTTTGGTCACTGTTGAGCACAAGGGAGTGGTGGAACTCATGTTGAGAACACTTTCTGTTTGGATTTGATTGATCTTTCGACCCATTTTGTCTCTCCCTTTTAGGGTCAGTTTTTGGAGGGAATATTAATTATTCTGATGTTTCCTTTTATATGCACTTAAGTTGCTTTGTTCCTTCAAGTCACTGCATTATTTAATTTTTTAATTAAAAGTTTAACTTAATTTTGTCCAAAGGCTAAGCATAGGGGGAAGATTCTACAGTCATCCTTTTTTTGAGGGAGGTGTTAAGAGAATTTTTAATACACAAGCCAGTTTTTATAGTGATTTGAAAAAGTACAAGAACATATGAATAAGGCTTAGTACTTTAAGATTTACTTTTGTAAAAGCATGTTGACAAATACTAAGTTTCTTATCTGCATTTGAACATTAAAACAAATATAAAATACAAAAATCCAATGTTAATACTGATCTTCCATGCCTATTTGGGATTTAGATATTGAATAATTTATATTTTATAGAAAGAAACTTTCAAAGATTCATCAATGTTTTCATTGTATGTAATATGATTCTGTACTAAAACTTTCACTTGAAATTTAGAAAGCTTGTGTTAAGAGTAGTTATCTTTTCTTGAATATTCGGTAACATGCCATTTTTAATTAACCTTTAAAAATTCAGAATAGAGTACATGAATAGAGTACCCAAAATATGTTTTAACACAGGTTAATTTTGTTTATAATTATGTCAAATACCTTTAATTTTAAGATAATAAAAGATAAACCAAAAATCCTATGGAAATATAAAAGATGTCTTGGGTCAAATTATTTCTCAGTACAAATAATATACCTTGTCCATCAATTTCTCAATCAAATTTACAAAAGACTTAAAAATTATACTTTATAATTGTTAAACAGGGCATTTATGTGGTGGAAGAAGACAACAAAACTTATAGAAACAAAATCTCAAACTAGTCCAACTCCTAAAATGAGATATTTGCAAATTAAGAAATTACCAATGTTACCTGGAAAGCATGCCTTACTCATATTCTCAAATTCACTTTAATTGCTTGACATATAATTTAGTACTTTAAAAGACTTAAGCTAAATTGTTATTTTTAGAATGTTATTTCTCTGGACAGACATGTTTCACACAGTAGTTTTCAACTAAGAAGTCATGGGATAGTTTTAATCACAATTTATGATCAACTGATTAATGGATTAACAGTGTACTCAGCACTTCAAATGCATAAAAACAACAAAAAGAAGTTGGGCATGGTGCTACATACCTGTAATCCCAGCACTCAGAAGGCTGAGGCAGGAGGATTGTTGAGAGTTGGAGACCAGGCTGAGCTACAAAGCGAGCTTAAGGCCAGCCTGAACTCTACAGCGAAACCCTGTCTCAAAAAGACCCCCCAAAAGGTGATAATTCTTCAATGTGCAATTCTGTCCATTAGTAATACCAAGCCAAAAATCTGACAGTCCGCTTGGTTGGATTATGCTCCCATGTGTGCTACTAAGCAACAAAAAATAGGTATGCCATGTCAAGCTTTTTCATTTCTTTTTTTCGAAAAGCAGCTCCCTGATTGGAGAGGTTGGTTAATACAATATAGATATTATAGTGGGAAAGTAGACAATAGCACTTTAACACCAGTGCCTGTACTTATTTCATTATGGCAATCACTAAGGATATTAATTTTCTGTATTTGCTTTTCTTAGGACATGAATCAAAGCCATTAACTTGAACTTGATGTATATACACAATACATACATAGCCAGGAGCAAAATACTTTTTGTAACATTACGTTTCAAAATATTGGAAACAGTATGTGCTGATTTCTATTTTGAC
Organism: Dinomys branickii; assembly: GCA_004027595.1. Taxonomy (NCBI): domain Eukaryota; kingdom Metazoa; phylum Chordata; class Mammalia; order Rodentia; family Dinomyidae; genus Dinomys; species Dinomys branickii. The sequence continues at coordinate 24,698 of PVLD010021488.1, forward strand.
TTAATGGAACAAGGGAACAACATTCAACTGGGAGGGTTATATTGACAATAAAGCTCTTTAAAGTTCAAAACACCTTCCTCTCCCTTTGTACTTACCACATGATCTAAAATGTCCTGAGAGGATTTATTATGAGAAAAATATCAATCACAACTTTAATATGTACTTTGGGAGGAACTAATGAGAAAGCAAATTGGAAAGTGAAACATCATCCTTGTTTTCAAATAAGTGGTCTTAATGTTTCTTCTTTAGAAAAAAGTTTGTCAGTTTATTATAAATATATCTAAACCATTAATTTTTGCAGCTTTCAGGTAGAGTCCAGCACTTTATTTACACAAAGTCCATGAGAAGAATGAGTAGAGATCATCTAACCCTAAGTTGCGCCACCATCATTCAAGCCCTGGGCATCACCCTTCGCCTGTGAGAACACAGCACGCCGGATGTGCCACTAGTGATAGAAGTGGGCTGCAAGAATGGGAGATTTCTGATACAGTCATGCGTTCTTTAACATCTTGTTTATTAGCAAAAATCAGCAGTCCAGCTTTCCTTAGCTCCTCCTGAGCCAACATCTTGTAGAGTTCTTCTCTAGTTACAGAAATCCTCTCTCTCACTGTACTGTCCACAACAATTATTACAAACTCTGTATAGTACAGTAAGTGTTCTAGGACGAGTGAAGAGTTCTTGGCCACCGATATCCCACATCAGGAAACATGCCGTATTAATCACGATCTCCTCTACATTACTTCCTATTGTTGGGAATGTATGTACAACTTCATAGAAAATGGGTGAAGGATGGTAGTTTACCTGCCTTATCCACCCCAAAAATGATAACTTTCTGTTCCTGGTGATTGAACAGTCCTAGTGAAGAGAATTCCCATTCTCGGGCAGCGCAGCCCTTCCAGCGCCCTGGACCACCGGGCCTCTGCTGACTCAGGCTGAATGGCCAGAGGCGCTGGAGCCTCAGCCTCTGCCGCTCCGCGCAGGCCGCAGGCTGCTTGCAGGGAACCGGAGGGAGCCAAAGCCCAGGACGCCCCGCCATACCAGCACGCTCGCCCAGCTCCTGGACATCGCCGCCACGTTGTCTGCCACGAGCTGCATGGGCCACTGTCCTTTTCTACAGTCATTCTTTTCACAGGGGAAGGGCTGGAATTCCCCGCCCCTCCCCGGACCAACTGGGCTTTGCAATTCCAGGCATGCTGCTGGCTGGGCTTCTGCTCAGGAACATCCCGATCATCTGCAGTAATGCGCAGATTGAGCGCGGGTGGTCCTCCTCCCTGAGGAGCGACGTGCTGTCCGTCCTGGTGTGCACTGGCCTTGGGCCGGACTCGAAGGTAAGATGCGCGCATCTCTAGTTACTAAACAGAAACTGTTCCTCCAGTGTCTAGAATATCTAGGCTCACCTAGCTTCAGGAAAGGCCATGGACACGGTGTGACATTCTTGAGAACACAGGATGCATATCATGCAGGGCTGTTCTGCACGGAGCGCCCTGTGTCACAGGAAGCGAGAGGATGTCTCCATACTCTTTCTCAGAGAAAGATGGACTTAATGTCAGTAAAGGAGTTGCTGTTCCCCTGACAGAGATACAAGCCATGCTTCCAGGGATGGCTGTGCAAAGCCATGTGTGTGAGTAGGGGAGGCTGACCACACTGCCTCAGACATCCAACATAGGCTCTTCCTGATGCCCTTTGCACACACACCTCGGAGTTCAGGAATGCATGTTCTTGGAGGACAATGATCCTCACCCCAGGAGCCTCATTCCTGGGCTACAGTATAGGTATAGTATAGTACAGTATAGGTAATGCTAAGTGATTAAGTCAGGAAGTGTGTGGCCTCAGGGCAGACTGTGCAAGCTGTGGCTGGATGCAGACCTACTACTCACCAGTTCCATGACTTTGTGTAAATGACCTCACTTGAGAGGAGAGCCTCTGAAAATGAGGGCACTCAATTACCTGTCTCACAGGTCACTGTGAAGACACACAAGCTGCCTCCAAAGTGCTTAGAATGCAGGAATGTTTGTTAAGTGAAACAGAACATTGAGAAAATCCACTATACATGGCCATGGTTGGAGACTGCAGGGGACCTGAGGTTTGTGTGCTCTGTGAGGCCACAGAGAGTGTTCTGTCAGGGTGTTGCTTGCATGCCAGGCCCTGCAGAAGCTGAAGGGTGTCTACGTGCACCTGTCCCTGGGTCCTTGAACTGTGGAGGCATGTGTAGCACCATTCTTGCCCACTTCCTAATGGGTTTGTTGTGGCAGTGGTCACATATACTGGGGTAAGGATTCTTTTCACTGCATACTGATGTGCAGTAACACTTGGGACTTTCCCTGATTCCACACCACTGTGTGTATATGAGTGTTTTCTGAAGGACACCAAAAAACCTGGGATAATCCAGCATGACCTCAGTGCTCCTCTCCCTGGTGGAGTCTGTTCTCTGCAAGTGCTTTCCCAGAGACCATGGTCATTTGGCCCACTGAGGAGGTTATGGGCTTTGGACTGCACCCAACCCCATACCTGTGAGAGACACTGGGTCACACCCCAGAGTCTGCACAAAGAACCCCACACATTCATCAGTGATCAGAGAGAATCTTCCTCTGCCTCTGTGGTTCTGTCCTTTCTTCCAGGCTGAGCTTTTCACTTCCAGCGGTGTGGAGCCATAGGAAGCAGTAAGGGTCTGAATAAGTCCTTAGTAGGAATTTGGAGCTGATATGAGGCCAGAAATAAGAACTTCCCACTTCTCCTCATGACAGCTCAGGAGCTCTGTTGGGTAGAATCCACCCAGCTCTGCCACTCCCAGGGTGTGATCTATGACACAGCAGTTAGTGCCACTGTGCCTCAGTGTCCTCACTTGTAATAGGAAGGCACACAGCATCTATCTGACAGGGTCGTGGTGCGAGTGAAATTAGCTCATTGAAAGTGTTTCAAATGAGCGAAGCATTTCGGATGCTTTCAGTTACAGCTGCCGCTGTTTCTAGCTCCACTTCCAGTCACTGTGGCTTTCTTCTTAGGATTTGCAGCTTTTTTACAGCGTCTTAACTGAAGGTCCAGCATCACCGGGTTCTGGTTCAGATGTCCACTGCAAGTTTTCAAAAGTCCTAACGTGAATGTTTGGTTTAAAAGACAGCTTTCTGGGCCTAACACCCTATTTTTCTCCATGACATTCAAAAATATAAAATACTTATTTTAGGCAATCTGGGTCCCAAACGGGTCCCCAATGGTAGACTTTGGAATCCAGTGTTCAGAGAATGCTCATGTCCACATGTATCTAGACTGGCATTTTTCTGCCATTTGAAAGAATATCACTGTCCAAAGTCTAACCTTTAAAAGAGTGCAGATTAAAAATTAGAGGCTCTTCTGAATTTTAACATGATAATAGAATGAGATCTTGTCCTACCACCTGAAGTGCTGGGTATCAGTTTTGTCCTAGGTGTGGTGTCCCCAGCTGTGGTGGTGCCTTCTATGCTCCTTCTGCAGGAGGAGGCTAGGGGTTGGAGAAGGGGGTCCCCACCTTACTCCTGGCTGCAGACAGCTTTGATGACATCCTGGCCATCACCGGCTTTGACATATGCCTGGGAATAGCCTTTTCCACAGGCAAACTAATCTGTGTACTGCACGCAGCTCCTTTTCTTTGGAGACATTGCTTAAAATGTTATAAGCATGGCTTGTTTGTGTCAGGCAAGTTAAAAATATGGAAAATGGCAGCAAGATCTTTGTACCTAAGGAGGGACAGCTGCTTCAGATCCATACTCCCTTCCCTCCTCTCAATATCGGATGTGCAAGTTGCATGCCACAGGCATAGAGAGAAGTCAAGGTTGTGGTTTGCAGAGATCTGGGAAAGTTTAATCATGGAGACTTCAAAGGATGAGTGGGTTTCTCAGTGGGAATGCAGTACAGAGAGCAGCCCTGCTGGGAGGAGCAGCGCACTTCTAAAACAGGAATGTTTCTGCTCTCTCCTTGTCAACATTTGATGGACAAGAACAGCCCTGATGTTTAATGGATGCCTATCAATGCTTGGTAAGGTTCTGGGTGGGTGTGTTTTGTCCTGAATAGGAATAGAAAAGCAGCTTGAGCCACACCCTCCACCACCCCATGCTCATACACACCTGCCATTCTTTTTTTTTTTTAATTTTAAAAGTAAAAGAACAACAACATCACCAAACAGACACAAAGTAGCACACGAACAGTACAAAAGCTGAATTACAGATAAGGCGGCAGGGGATCAATAATGGTTGTTGTATTGCACATTGATAACTTCAAAGTGTATGCTCAGGACAATGCAAATAGACATACAAGATTGATTAAACAGTCAATCATTGATTGTTCCTTACATTAAAGCAACATGAGACAATAGTCACATGCCATTCTTTAATACCTTTGTTAAACACATATGGGCCAGAGGCTGAGAAGAGATTCCCTGCCTTTATTATCCTTTGGCACATCACCAATTTAACCTTCTTCCCTAATCTTTCATCCAAAATTGGGAAACAAAATTTTCACTTTCCGTTGTTGAGAAAGCATAATTGTAGCCTGAATTCAGCCTTAGAGTCTTCCATGGCAGCACACTGTCTGGGGGAGTCTCATGCTCCCCCATGCCCACCAGCCCTTTCATAAACTTCCTATGTGCTGATTCAACACTGTTTTTGCTGAGGAAGTGGTATCTCACCCCATCCTACCACTCAGCTCCGCTCAGGAGCTGCCTTCCCTTTCTAGCTGCTTTCCACTCAGGCCCTGGTGAATTCATCTTCCCAAAGCAGTTTTCATGTCACTTTCTAGTCCAGGAACTACTGAAGATTCTGGGTTTACCTACTGAGTCAAGTCAACATGCATGTGTTCCTTTTAATGCTGCTGTACCCGAGTAAACTTGTTCTCTCACTATGTTCTGATGTGTACACCTGTGAGGCAGTGAGTATCAGTCTTACTGCACATTAGCTAGGGAGTTCACAAAACGTCCCTTCTGCCAGTTAAATCAGAACTTTTGAGGATGGAGACCAGCACGGCCAGTGTTGGCAGCCATGGCTCACAGCACAGAGCTGGGAGAAGCATCTCAGGGTGGGGTGACCAAGGTGGGAAAGGCTTTCCTAATCTGGCCAGTGCTTGGAGGAGGACAGCTTGACGAATGTGCCTGGTGGGCTCTGTCCCCTCACCCTTCTTGTCCTGGTAAGGGCAGTCCTCAAACCTTGTGGACCTGATTTCTGCTGGCTTCACTAAGTTAGAATTTTTAAAGGTGGGGCTTAAGAGGTTGTAAAAACAAGCTCACCAACCAAGAGATTGAAACTAACGAGCCACTTCTTTCATTAGCTTGAGTGTAAAGCTCCTATCGCAACTCTGTTTTTGACTGCCACAGCATTTGCCTAACAGAGTGATGGTAGCTAAGAAAATTATTCCGTGTAGTTACTTTAAATAAGGGGGTAATTGCTATAACAATGATAAACCACAATAACAGGAAAGTACATTTTCCCTCGGGGCCATCTTGAAGAATGACTTTCCCACAGGGGAGCAATTTTAGTGAAATTTTCATAACTGTGCTCAGAAATTTTTTGAAATTAAAGTTTCCTTAATCTTGTGTGGTGCAAGGGAAAATTTAGGCCTCACTTATGACTATAATAGTTCGAGAGTTAAGCACTAAACAGAGCAGCATACAGAGCCATTTCAAAAGTATTTTTCTTTTAGATTTACTGTTGTAATAAACCTTTGAGAAAACGGAAGATTCTTAATTTTCATTGCCAGATTCGTAAATTACTTTATTCTGTACATATCAGAGCTATTAAAGTCAATGTTCATTTATTACTTTGTATAAGAATGAGCTCTTAAATAGTAATTTAAAAACTTACTACTCACCCAATCTAGTATATCATATAGTAGAATGAACCTAGTCAAAGTCAAGGGTCAGTTTCAGTGTTTATCTCATGGGGTAATTTGATTTGGCTCTCATCCAGTTCACTTTGCAACCAGAGTTGTGGAAAGAACTCTTCTTATAAGAAATGCCCATTTGTGAGACATCTTATATCACCCTTTTGTTTTGTTTTGTTTTTGAGACAGGGTCTTGCTATGTAGTTCACGTTGGCCTGGAACTTACTATGTAACCCAGGCTGACCTCACACTTGAAGTGATCTTCCTACTTCAGCCTCCTGAGTGCTGAGATTATAGGTATGTGCCACAATGCTTGACTAAGTCACCTATATTTAAGACTGTGGAAATAAGAAGATGCCCATGAGGCATAGCATTCCACATAATTAGGTTCTATAGACCAGTGCTTGCAGGTTGATGGGTGTATGATTCTGTCTGAAGTTTTGTTTGGATGTATTTTTCAGGCTCCGCCATGTTCAATGTCCTCAGAGGTGTTCTGGAGGTGGAGAATGCTGTGGCAACTGGAGTTCTTCTTGGACTTTTTATTCGGTATTTTCCAAGCCATGACCTGGTGAAAGAAATCATCTGTGGTAATTTAAAACTATATAACAAGCCCATTATTGATCATATTTCTTTTCTAGTTGATAAAATTATTGGTACTGTACGTTGAAATGCTTAGTCTTCAAGCAGATAGACATTGAACTGCAGTTTAAATTTTAGAATAATGAAACTGAGTCCAAAATAACCTTCAACCTTTAAGTCTTGTTATCAGCTGTACGAGCTGTATGCT
>PVLD010021489.1:0-31327 GCA_004027595.1 Dinomys branickii
GGGCCTTTCCCACGTCTCGCCCCGGCAGGCTGGTCCGCCCTACCACATCTCCCCCGGCATCTCAGAGAAATACGCCCAGTCTAAACTTCCCAGCCGAGGTCCCGGCATTCACGCTCGCCAAGTCTGTCTCGAGCTGGTGGTGTTTATTAAGGAGGTTCGCTCCCTTGCTGCTCACCTGGTCGCCATCTTCCCCGGAACCCCCCAAATCAGATTTTAACAATAAAGTATAAATTTCCTTTTTGCTTGCTCCCTGAAATCTTTCCCATACACTGTTTCAAAGAATAGTATTTTAATCTCTTCAACTAAAATTAAACTAAACTAAAAATGAACTTAGTCAACTTCAACTCTTGTCTTCCATTTGGGAAAGTAATAATGTGTATGACAGTAAGGTCTCTGACCATTTGGAACAGATGATTTCTATACTCTGAAAGCTAATTTTTCATTAACTTAAACACAGTTACAACTAAGGAAAGACTCAAATTTTCACTTCATATTATTCTTGGAAACAAAAGGTATTTAATTTAGTACTTATTAAATCTGTAGAGTTAGTCAAGTTACACATCTCACTGGAACATATTTATGTTGGAAGGTGCATATGCTAAGTTTTCCCTTAGTATATAAAGAGCACTAGGTATTTTAGAAAATGTTCCCAAATTTTTATTGTTTTTTCAGAAGGTTTATATTTTAAACATTACCATAAATTGATCTAGATTGCTCAAACATTGGTTCCAAAACAAAATTTATCAAACTTACTTTTCTGAGAATGTCTTAGCTTGTGTTGGTGAAGAATAAGCTTTGCTAGTTAATGTTGGTCTGTGTCCAAGGAGGCATTTACTTAAAATACACAAATGCAAATAAAAAATAACTTATCACTCACTTTAGAAAAGAAGAAAAACCATATGATTATATAACAAAAAACTACAGATACAATTTTTTCAAGTTTAGTCAGAGTTGGGTGCTGTGGGTTTTCTTTAGTTATTTTCTCTACTGCTGGGTCTGGAGTGAAGAATCAGAAGATTAAAGTGAAGAAAGACAGAAAACTTCTAGTTTCCTCTCATACAACCTAGATAGAGAGGACCTTATAGCAAATCCTACTTGCTAGTCAGACATTGGGAGCCAGCATTGGGGTGGAATAGAAACTACACCGAAAAATGCATCAGTTTCACAGATCAGTTACCCTCTTTTCCAAGCAAAGGTCCCTCCACAATCTTACTAAGCTGCCCAGGTGAGCTGTGGACTTGCTACCCTCCCACCTCAGCCTCCTTTAGTGCTGGGATTTCAGGAGCATGCCACTAAGCTCTACCGATGGAGGTTTGCAAAGACTGGCCCTGTTTACCTCCAGTTCCAGCTAAGGCACCTGAGATGACAAAATCGCACCATCTGTGAAGCTTACAGGCTACATTAACCAGCTTTGCTCTTCCCTACAAGTCAATTCAAGGAAACATTCTTCCTTTACAAAAAGTAGTTTGACAGTCAAGTGCAATAATTAATGAGAGCAAGAAAACAAATAGTCACTTGCTTTTCTATTTTTGCCTAGGTGGCGTGTGATTTCCTCCTGGGGTCTGTCTACCTTAAACTGGGGATTACACCTGCTCAAGCTCCACTACAGTTTGTCACAGTCTGTGAACACCAGGTTCACGGGCACAAGAGTAATTTCTTTTCACCAATAATCTATTAATTTCTATTATTATTGAAATGTGTATCTCATATTTCCCTCCAGTACAATATTTTTTAGATTTTTAAATTTAAGTATGCTTGCAACTATGGAATAGATACATATCATTATATTTAGATTAATATACTAACGGGGCTTTTTTCTGGTTGATTGTAACTTTAAATTGAAATAAACAAATCATCTGCCTTTGATCTGTTATATTACTTTGATATAAAAATACATATCATATTTATATAATATATACAAGTTGTAACAAAGCCAAAGTGGACATTTTTAGCTCCAACAGTATGAACTTTTAAAATGTTGCATAATGGAGAATTTTTTCAGCCAGTGATATTCAGAATAAACCAAAATAGTATACATTTCCTTTTTTGGCAGCCTTGAGGATTGAACCCAGGACCTCGCACATGCTGGCCAATGGCTCTGTCACTGAGCTACATCTCCAGCCCCCATCAGCTGTATTTCCAGTTCTAATAAGATGAGTTTAAATAGAAGCAACCTTTCAATTTGTCAATAACCCCTATGAATTCATGACCCACTTTCAAACTCATTTTTCACAGAATAAATAATATAGATTTTTTAAAAAATGTTATGAGATGATCAGGAAAGGACTTGAATGAATTCTGAGAATCAGTGCTTTGAATAGAACTGATGCTTCATATTTAGGTATGAAGTTGATATTGTACTGTGACTTTTTTAATACCAGTTGAAATTATTTCTTTAGTAAAACTGATTCATGTTATAGTAAATAGTCTGTTAAATTTAAACTAAATATTCACATAAAGACATTCTGAAGAAAATAAGTATCAACAAGAACTAGGAATGAACAATGGAAATTATACAAGTAAAATACCAAACACATAATGTTTAAGCACTACAAAGTAGAAGTGAACATTATGCCTCTAACCACAGCAGAATTCATTTTTCATTTTAAATATCCTTCTACAGAAATAACAATTGCTTCTGACTAAAACAAAAACTGAAGTGCCAATCCAAGGCATTTCGGGCTTTTCAAACTTAATTAGGTGCCAAATGGGTGCATTTTATAGTTCTAATTGCTTAAAAGGCATGTGATAGATCAGCTAAACAGCCAGAGACAACTTCTTACTGAGCCTTTGTTTCCTTTGGTTGAATCATCACGTTTTCTGAAAGAGAAGAAAAAATCCTGTTATTTCAAAAGTGATATTCTCAGCATAAACTTCTAACCAGGAAATACTTGAAATTTTTTGACAGACATATAAGGGAGGATTTAACTTTTAAAATTATGCAATTACATTCAACCATTCCAAATTTTCAGGACAAAATCATGCTCAAATACATTCTACATAATAAATCATTCACCCTTTGGATCAAATATTCTGCCATTATGTCTGGCGGTGGGTCCCTAAAATAGAAAGAGCAATAAAAAATAGTATTCTTATTTTAGTTTGAGGTATTTGAAATATTGTGATTTATTAAGAGTCTTTACGTAAACATTTCTATCCGCTAGCCTAAAAAGTAATTTCATACTTATGCAATTATTTTTAAAGCATATAAGTTGAAGGTAAAATAGACTTAAAGCATTGTAAAAAATAGTTTATATACTCTTACCTTTATAGTATGTCTTGTCTAAATAATTCCTGCAAAACCCAAAACATTTATTTCATGAGTCTCTAAAGACTCATATAAATTTAAAATATAAATGAAATGGAACTTTGTCAGGCTATTAAGCATGTACAGTATTTTGTTTTAGTAATTATTAGCACTCATTCCATCCTAACTGTAAAACCTCCTTCTTCTGGATTATTACGTTGGGCTTACAAATCTACAGGAATGAACCCTTTCCCTTCTTCCCCCCTCCCCTTGGAGGGGTGGTAAATGGGGCCGCAGGTGTGATCCTGCACGGAAGAACAGTGAAATACAAATACGCCACACTGCTGTTACCGCTTTGGTTTTACGTAATTTGGACTCTAGATCTAGCCTTCTGCTTTAGGGCTTGGCTTTCTGGGGAACTCTGACCAAGCCAAACATTGTGTTGTTAATTTGATCTGAAGCTCACAGAGAGGCTAAACCCTTTTAGAAAAGCAAGGCTTCATTAGAGGAGAACCAGTTGTACGAAACCAAACTGCAGGATAAAGGACACATTTTACTCTGATTCTCTAAGGCAAAAAATACAATGATAGTTGCATCAGGTGGGTGGTTTTGAAGGGCCAGGGGTCTGCAAGATCTCCTCTTTCCTCGTGGGTATCACAGGGTCTCTCACCTCCGCTTCAGCAAAGAATGAAGAAGGGCAGCAAGGCTAGCTTAGAGCCAGAGGGCCCCGTACGGAACGGAGAAGTCAAATCAGGTGCAGAATGAGGCAATCTGAAATGAAAGTAATACGAAGCAAAAGTTCATTTACTGTACAAATGCTGTGTTGCAAGGTAGGGGGAATTCAGTTGAACTTCCCAGGGCTCAGGGGACTGCTGTGCTCCTAAGTAGAGGGGTAAGCTGGTTTCTAAAATTAACTGTTTCACTGACTGGTGTACTCTAGGGCAATCAGGGTCTTAGCCTTTGTTTCTGGGTTGAGGAAATGTCATGGGGCTAGGAGGTTATAGCAAGTGCATGTTATAGCTCCCCAAGTACACAGTATACTATAAGCTTTTAGTGAATACAGAATCATTGGCCACCCAGGTCATGTGCTACATCATCCCCTAACTGCTCCTGCATAATGAACTAAACAGGCTTCAACAAAAGAAATCTAAGATGACATCTTCTGGTAGGTAGTTTCACTCCATAGATTTCTATAATCCTGTGGGTAGTCACAGGACATGTACGGCATCACCTGTGTTTAGGGTCCTCCTCTCCTCTCCAGCTCTAGGAGCTTCATGGATTGCAACAGTCTACCCTTATGTGAACGCAACGCAAGTGCCTATTATTCTTCTTATTTTACCTGGTGAAAGGAAAATCCATCACTTGGTAAGACCGGCATCTGTTCAGTCCAGCTTTATCATTACTCAGGAAATTCCCTCTTAATTTCCTTCCTAAGTTGCATTCCTTAGGAGGTGGGATGGAGTAATATTCAAGAACTGGGGCTCCTGGTCAGAGAGAATGGGTTCAGCATGACAGCTCTGCCAGTGCTGAGCTAAGTTTGGGAAAGTTACTTCTTCAACTTTTAGTTTTTTCAGTTGAAAAATGAGGACCACAGTGGTACTAACTTCCTTGGACTATTATACAAACAAATGGGGTACTCTGGATAACTAGCGCAGAGCCTGGCACACAGGAGGGGCACGGTAGAAATAAGTGGATGTTTTATCTAAAGTGAAAGCTGGGGAGGCGTCTATGGGGCTAGTGAAGGTCGCTTAGGAAAATGTAAAGGGGGCTTTGCAGTGACAGAGGGAAACATTTGACTAGTGGGTAGGTTTTTAATTAATTAATTTAAAAGCTCTAACCTACTCCTAATTATTTACTAAGATCACTGACCACATAGGAAAAACAGTAATTCAGAAAGCAGGTAAAATTAAAGCAACAATCTATAAGCTGAGCAAATAAGGAAAAGCTATTGTAAAGATAATGTAAATTTTAGAAAAGAACTACCAATATGCAGAAAATACCTGAAGGAAATGTTTTCAGAAAAGAAACTGATAATATTCATTGACTCATAAAGAGATGGCTAGAGAAGAGGGATAGGAGGGGTATTCTGCTTTATATTTACTGATACTTCTTGAACTATGAACAATGTAAATATATTATCTTTTTTATTTTTATTTTTTTGCCTTTTTTAGAGACAGGATCTCGCTATGCAGCTCAGGCTGGCCTTGAGCTCACTTTATAGACCAGGCTGGTCTCAAACTTGCAACAATCCTTGTGCCTCAGCCTCCCAAGTGCTGGGATTACAGGCATGTGCCACCATGCTCGGTTTATATTATCTTTTAAAGAGACAAAATAAAATTTGTCTTAAAGACAATTTAAAATTTGCAATACCACTTGTTTCTCTGTATTTATCCATCTTTTTTAGGTATGTAAGCAGTATGTTGAACTTGGGCTACCTTGCTTCTCTCCTTGGTTCCTGTTTTCAAGGTACCCAGAAGTCTGTAGGTGTGTGGACGACCACTAGGCGACTCTCCTTGAAAGAGGAACAATTGTCTCTATTCTGGCTGAGCTTGACCATACTTCCATGTATTGATATATACAGAGCTGGCTACGACTTTTCCTTATCCTTTCAGCTGGCTTGAAGCAACGCACATAGATCTAGCTGAAGTGCTGATGGTAGTCTTTGAAGTCAGCAGCCCCCCCCAACCCCCGTTGTTCCCACAAGTGAGCCAGAATGAGGCAGGATATGTGAGTCAGTGCTCTACACTGTCGGGATGGAGCCTTGAGATAGAGGTGAGATAGAGGCTATGATTTCCTGGGGCTTGAAAAATTACACCTCAGACCTCAAAACATTAGATACTATCTCAACAGTTTTATGTATATTACTTTTTCTTGATATCTTTCTCTCTGTATTTGCAGAGGTGATTGCAGGCCTCCTTCCTAGCCCAGCTCATGACACTCACCTACTTCCCAGGGTTCTCACAGTCACTGATCCTCAAGCCACTCTCTTCTTCCTGAATGAATAAAACCTGGGTTCGGCCTTGAGTCGAGACCTTTGCTCTGGATGGCCGTCACTGTGGCTGGACTTAAGACCCCTTGGCTCCTCATAACTACAAATATGCCTTAGTGTCTTTATTCTCACCATGGATTGCCCTGGAAGTGGTAAATTGGAGTTCACTCATTAGGATTCCAATAACTTTTCCATGGGATTACAGATACAAACTTCCCAGGCCTTGAGGAGGACTAGGAAGGGCTCTCTGTACAGGTGCACACTTTATATTCATCACTGTTGATATGGCTAACATTAACATCCCTTCATTATGCCTTTGCTTCTTTACCAAGTGTGCCCTTTGGCTTTCAGAACTTGGGTGTATTCTCCTGAGGTCTTCCAACAATTCCTGTGGCAAGCTGGGCAACAATTGTGATAATCTCCAGTGTGCATGCAACAGTCAATGTCTATTTAAACAAACATGAGGCCCGGGGGTGTAACTTAATGTTAAAGCTTGTGTTTAGCATGGGCAAGTCCGTGGGTTCCCCAGCAACAAATACAATATACAAAAGAACTTCTGATGAGATTCTGCTATGTATTGGATGTCTGTGCTAAGCTCTGGAGAATACATAAATGACTACCTGCTTTTGAGAAGCCTGGAATCAGAGTCTAGCTTCCTACATATAAGGTACAAAGCAAGCTTCAAAATATGATACCAAATGCTTCCCTGTAAGGGGCTAGTATGTGATTCTTCCAAACTGCCCAAATTGAGATCATGGTGATTACCAGGATCAAACAAATTCTTTTGGGCTCATAGACTGAACGGAAAAAGAATTGGCAGAATTCCAGACAACTGGAAAAACAGAGAAAGAGAATTGAGTCCACAGGTTGCCTCTGAACCACCTTCTAGCTCAGAATCCAGCTCTGACACCTGTTTTCTGGGTTTGTTGAATTCCTTCTAGTGTCATATTTTCTACAATACCTTAATTAAAGTATTATCCACCTGTAGACCCTACCTCCTGATTTGTAGACAGACTCAACTTACCTGAATATAAAACACCACATTGGTTAACAGATCCAGCCTGCCTGACTACAGGGTAGTCCTGTCCCATAACTTGGTGATTCATAAGCTAACACAGTGACAAGCGTGTGTGCCTTAAGCTCATCACAATCTTTCCCTGAGACTTTTCAAAAAGTGGAAACAGTCATAAAGTTGGGAGAATGTGAGTCTAGACCTTCCAGGACTCATGATTCTGCCTTCTATGGAAAACATAGCCTGTGAGTAAATCAGAATATATAGAAAACTCAGAAATGAGAAATGAAGAGATGAGGGGGAGGGGGAGAGGGAGGAAGACAGAGGGAAAAAGAATGAGATTCTCATACACATCCCTACTGATGTTTGGGTCCCTACTTCCAGCTTAACCTTGCCTTTACCAAGGGCAAATTAATCTCTCCCCATGTCCCTCCCTCCTGAAGCAAGCTGATTTTTTGGTCACTTGAAACCAAAAGAGACCTACACTAATACTACTACTCTTACTCTTTGAAAACCAAAATACTACTACTACAATACTACTACAAAATAATACTAATACGACTACTCTCCTACTCTTTGAAAACCAAAAAAGGTGAACACACATGTGATAAGACCTAGAATTAACATAGCCCATGGGCCCATGAACTGAGAAATGGTCAGTTACAACTGCTATGGTTGAATAAATCACTAGTGTCACATTCACAATCTTGGAATATCATAAGACTGGATATCCCAAACTTCTATGGGAAGCAAGAAAGAGTCAAGCTGCACAGTGAAGGTGGCAGGTAGCCAGGGCAGGATCAAGCAGTCAGCTAACAATAGGAGGAGGAGAGTAGTCCAGCTGTGTATTCATAGAACATGGCAATAGATAAACTTGCAAATGTATGTGGGACAAATTATGAGTCATTAACTGTCATGTGCTAAACATTTAGGGCTTTAACCACAGACAATGTACACTAAATCAAAGTTTTGAAAAGAAATCACATAATAGACCATAACAGATCTTTCAGAAAAGAAATTCAGTGGAGGGTGAAACCAAAAATGAATAGTCAGGGACTAGCCTGGGAGATTAGTTAAGAATGATAGCCAACAGGCCAAGTGTGATTCACTGTCTACTTTTGCAAGTGAAATTTTATTGGCATGTAGACAGATTTGCTCATTGGCTTGTAGCTCCCAAGCTATAATGGTTTTCACAAAGATGATATTGTAACAGAAAATCTCCCCCACCAGCCAGTATCCTTAGTTGCCCAGGTAATAATTCCTGTTGTAGTTCTGGTTGCTTCTGTCTCTTCGAAACGGCTGGTCACTGTGATACATAGGTGGTCACTGTGATGCACATTGTACAAATCAACCCCAATTGACAAGCCATTCTGCCTCTGTACTTCTTGCTTGCTTATCCAATATAAGCCCTAGACCACCAGAGATTGGGACCTGATATTCTGGGACTGATCCTGATCAATGTCCACTGATGTAAACAAACCTACCTCCAAAGCCTGGGTGTTTTGGTAGTTTTGCTTGCCGTAGCAATATGGCCTGTGATGTCCAACAGATTTGCTATCTGGTCCTTTACAGAAACAAAATTTCCAAACTCTAGTTCAGGGAAAAGATAATGATGTACAAAATGAGAGAGGCCTGCTGGGAAGGAAAAGAGAAGTAAACCTGACAGTCACTGCGCAGCGAATGAAGGAGAAGAAAGACGATTTGAAGCTTCTACTTCAGGTGTCTAGGATGGGGTAACAGGGAGGAGCATAGTTAGACATGTCTGCACATCATCTGAATTTGTGCTGTTCTATTCCATTGAAAAGAATATAGCTCAAGAGCTATTGTGCAGGTTAAATAATAGCTTATAATAATTAATGAATAACAGCACACATCGCCTTCTAGAATTACAATTGCATGGGGGCGCACGCCTGTAATCCCAGCCCTTGGGAGGAGGCGGCACTGAGGCAGGAGGATTGTTGTGAGTTCGAGGCCCGCTGAGGCTACAGAGTGAGCTGAACGCCAGCCTGAGCTGCATAGCGAGACCCTGTCTCAAAAAGGCAAAAAAAAAAAAAAAAATAGAATTACAATGATTACAATTTCTCCCCTTCCTATCACTATTGTTACTGACAGCCCAGCAAGACCTAGCAAGACGGCAGGTGTACTCACTGTGGAAGTCAGTTCCAAGTCCACATAGGAGAAAGCAAGGACAGGGAAACGAAGGGGGAGAGCGCTGAGGTTGTAGCTTAACTGGTAGGGAGATCTGGAATCCTGGAGCTGGTGTGGTGGAATCCCTGCAAAGGTGTTGAAACTCAGGTCTGCTAAACTCTTGGAGTAGTCAAAAGAAGACAGTATCTTGACTTTGGAAGTCTCCAGTCACTGAGACGGGACCCTAAGGTGGCTGACTCCCTTCATTTTATAGATGAAAGCGAGGTCCTAGATTTCCAAATTCCACAGACATTTTTACAGCCAAACAACTTATATCTTGTACGTAGTGATGACTTTATAGCCAGTGGGTGCTCGCCCCTATAAGCCATTAAACTGTTTCCAGAAATAACTACAAGAATTGAAGGTCATGACCAGGGCCGAGAAGGGAGCAGAAAGCCTCGTGACCGGATGTGGTTATTTTTATTGTGCCTGTGTAGGACGGAGTTGGCGCGTACAAATCCGCAGGTCAGAGCCCTGTGGTGTAGACAAGCTTGTCAAACCTGCCAGTTACCGTGCATACCCACGTAAACACAGACCTGCCTCCCTCAGTGCCCGACTCCATGATGGGGGTTGGGATCACTCCAGCCGCGCGGATCCTACCTTTTCGGGCGGTGCCTCGGCAGCCGCGGGACACCAAGCCTGCACCTGCAGGAGCAGCGAAGTTTGAGGGTTCAGGCGCTGGGTCACGGGCGTCAGCGATCACGCACGCGGGGGTGGGGAGAGGAGACCCGCGGACCTCGCTGCGCTTCTTACAGGCTGTGGCCCTCAAGCCAATCACCCGAAGAGCCTACTCGCAAGGGAGCCGGAGACGCAGCGTCGTCATGGAGACAAGACCGCGCACAGCGCCGGAGGATAAGCCAGAGCGCCGGGCGGAGCGGCAGCGAAGAGGACGGGCGGGGCCAGCAGGGCGGGGCGGCGGCGAGCAAACCCTGAGATCCCGCGCAGGATAGGAAATCACGCGCCTAAGCTTTGTTTCGCCCAGAGCCGCCCAAGTGGGGCGGGGGGATTGGAATCTTGGTGTCTATTCCTGATTCTGATTCTAGACAGAAGAGGGAAAGGGGCAGGGTGTTTTCAGCTTAGGGAGTAAGAGATGTTTTGTGTTGGGAGGTGTTATAATCTGTATCTAGGTGTCAGAGCCTCAGGCGCTCAAAAGTGGGTCTGTTGGGAGGTGATTGGATTAGTGTGGCGGAGAGCCAACTTGCTGTAACAAGGTGAATTCCTTCTGGTCAGGAGAGGCGGAGCATCGTGGGAATGACAGAAATGGCTTAGGTCCCTTCCCAGGTGCCAGCTCCCTGCTCTATGGTCACCGTGAGGTGAGCAGCTCCCTATCGTCCAGTCCCCTCTGCCATGCGGCCCTGCCTCGGAGCCAGCCAAGCTATAGCCTTAACACTGTACAAGCTGTGAGCCAAAACAAACCTTTCCTCAAATCGCTGGTGTGGGTTATTTTGTCCCAGCAACCAGGAAGATGACTAAGATGTGGGAGGGATGGATGTGGGTGAACAAATGTCCCTTGACGAACATAAGTTTCCCAATTTGTGGTCATCCCAGGAAGATTGTGGATTTCCCTGGAACCTCTGTGAGCCACTTCTCCCAGAGATCTTCAACTCTTACTACCCTGGACCAAATCCCAGGTTTCTTTAGTGCTGGAAAATATCACTACTTTAAAAATTTTTGGTTACAAAAGAGGGCAGGGGAGTTTTGTGTTAGAAAATTCTAATTGTCCCAAAAACTGCCTTGTAGGAAAGACTCAAATTGGGAAGGCCTTTTGTTGGAATTAAATCTGGATTAGAATTTCATGCAGTAGGCACATGCTAGGTTTAACCACTATTTAACCTGTAGAGTTAGGTAAACACTGGGTATCTTGGTAGATGTCACTGAACTTCAAATGATAAAAATATGTAGGTTTTGATATGTAGAAGATGCTTAATTATGGCAATTATTATTTATTATTATTTTACTCCCAAAGCTTAAGAGCATACAGAGATTTAGTTATTTTGAAATTCTCTTATTGGTCTCTACATCTCTTATGAAATTTCCAACTTTTCTTTGTAATTAATTGTTTTGCAAATATTTGTTGGGGGCTTAGAAATAGCATTATGGTAGGCAGAAGATGTAAGTGGTGAAGAGTAACTGTAAAAAAATAAGTTTTGGGGGAACATTATTGTAAATAAATCTTCGATGGCATCTTTCATTCCTACACTGAATTCCTAAGACTATGAAAACATAACTTCAAAAGACATTCTTCAAGCTTCAAAGGCAAACTTAAACTAAAATTCTGAGCTGTAAAATATTTACTTTTTGGAAAAGTACCAACAAGAGAATTAATATTTATTTTGTGCAAAGTGTGAACTTACCCAGAAGATGCTTTCTTGTTAGTTGCTGTGAATCACCAAAGGTTTTTGAAGTGTATTGACTTTGGCTTTGACTTCTAATTCTTTCCAGGATTTGCTGGTTTTCTCAGTAGTATGAGGTTGTTTGAAGTCTATGCAAATTGCCCTACTTCCTCTTTTGACAGTTAAAATGTTAACTACAGCATTTTATTCCCAGCTTTCTTCTTGTAAACATATGGCTTTCCCACATTGCTTCATTTATCTCCTGATATGAAGCATTTTGTATCTATACCTTTACTAACCTGTAGGTAGACTTCTTTCTTTTAAACCTAAGTTATAATACAGAGTCCTAGACTGGACTCAGCAAGCTCCTGTGGTTAATTCTGGTCAAGAAACATGTAATTAACTAGTGCATTTAGAGAATTTCATACAGGAAGCATTTCTTAAAAACAATAGCCTCCCCCTAACACATGTGTATACACACAGATGCATAACCCTCCTACTGTTCATTGAGAATTAAATTTTTACATATTAGGTCAAGCCATACGAAGTTGCCCTTAGTAGACTTTTTAGAAATGGTCAAATTTCTAATCTGAATGGGCAATTTCATGTGATTCTGTCTATAAAAATACTTCATGAGTTGGTTTATGCTTTTCTCACCTATCTCCAAATATAGAGCATCCTGATTATCATAGGAAAGGATTTCTTTTATTATTGCCCAAGTTTGTGTGTGTTTGGCTTTCATAAATATTTGAACCAGTCCAGAAAAGCCATAAAATATTTGTTATTTTGGAGACAGTAGAGGGAGCTTAGACCTAAAACATTGTTATTATGGGCACATAAAAGATGTCTTCCAATCCTTGATGTGTGGATGAATATTAGTATATGTGTGGCAGTGATTTTTTAAAGAAAGGTTCGTTGTGCTTAAAACATCACTTTAATAAAATAAGAAGAGGGTTGGTTGCCTTGCGGGCAGGGACTTCATTGGATTCCACCCAGCCTCTGAGTAACATGAGGGACAGCGCGTTTCCACACTGATGCATTTGGGCTGCGCAGTTTCTGCTTTTCCAGCAGCATCATAGTATAATTCTCTATTTCATCAGAACTTCAAACTTTGTTACTATTTCCAATTCACATCAATTTACAGTCATTGTAGTTTAGTTGATCATTTGCTCCAAACCTGTACTGAGACCCTCTGATCCTGCTTCAGCTCACATTCTTCTAGGAAGGTATCTAATAAATGAGTACTTTTCACAGACCAGGGATTGTTTTATTTTTTAGCTTTAATTAAAGATGTCTCTCATTGGCCCTCTCCACAACCATCTTTATTTTTTATCCAATCTTTTGCTAATTGCCGACTGGCCCTGAGGTTATGAAGGGTTCCTAGGGTAATTGGTGAAGTCGGCCTATTCTCCACTATAGCTAGTCTAGGGAAGACCCCCAAGTCCCTAAAGTAACAGATTCCTAGGTCTAGTGATAGGATGGAGAAGAAAAAGAGATAGTGAAAGAGGAAGAAGCAGAGTAGGAATAGCTCTAGATATATTAAATGTACTTTCTAAAGAAAATTAGGGCAGTTCTTGTGGACAAGGATGCACCAGAGCACAGCCTCTTCCTTGGGGTACAAAGGGGTCCCCCACGGTGAATGGTGATTCCTATGCCACTAATTGTAAGGCTGCCACATTCATAATTTTTCAACTTTTCCATTGGCATATGCATATGGCCATCACTGTAATCAAGACAACTGTACCATCATACCACTCATTCCTTTTTTTTTAAAAAAAAACCTTAAACACTGTCTGCTTTCTACTACTGTGTTTATTTGAAATTTTTATAATTTTGTATGAGTGGAATTATGTAGTATGTAACCCTTTCTGTATGTTTTTTTTTTTTTTTACTCAGCATCATTTCAGATTCATTGATATGACATGTATCAACAGTTCACTCCCTTTAATTGGCAACTAATATTTTAGTGCATGGACAGGCCACAATTTATTTATTCACAAGTCTTTCATGAATCACTTTCTTTTGTTGTTAGGTATCTGGTATCTTGAGAACTCTTAGTTCATTAAAAAAATTTAAAGTTTCTTCAGATTAGAATGTGAGTCTCCTATTATTCCATCTTAGCTAGAAGCAGAGTTGTTATTGCTTTACTCTTTTAAAATTTTTAAATTATAAATATTAACTCATTAGTTGTATAAAATGATGACCTTCACTGTGACGTTTTCACAAGTGTATACATCCTCCTCCAGTCACATAGCCATTCTCCCTGTGTGCCTCCCTTCCTTAACAGCCCCTCCTCTGCTTTGAGGCCTTTCTCTCTGTTCTTTCTCTCTGTTCTCTCTCTTTCTCTCTCTCTCTCTCTCTCTCTCTCTTTCTTTCTTTCTCTCTTTCTCTCCTTCTTTCTAGTTTCTACATGAGAGAAAATGTGACACTTGTCTTTCTGGCTTATATCACTGAACATAATGACGTTCAGTTCCATATATTTTCCCATAAATCACATGTTTCCTTTCATTTTCTTTATGTCTGAATAAAATTCCATTGTATATGGATACCCTTTTCAAAGTCCACCTGTTGATAGACACCTAGGCTGATTCCATAATTCAGCTGTTGTGAATAGTGCTATAGTAAAGATAGGCATGCAGGTATCTCTTTGTGAGCCGACTTCATTTTCTATGGGTATATACTAAGGGGTGATATAGCTGGATGACATAGTAGTTCTATTTTTAGATTTAAATAACATCCATGCTGCTTTATATAGTATTACTTTACATTCTCATCAACAGTGCATAAAGATTCCTTTTTCTCCACATCCTCAGCAGTATTTTTAATTTTCTGTTTTTTGTTTTGTTTGCATAATAGCCATTTCTGCCTGGAGTGAGGGCCGATCTATGTAGTTGGATTTGCATTTCTCTGATGGCTAAAAATGTTGAGCATTTTTCATATATTCATTGGCCGTTTATATTTTTTCTTTGGAGAAGTGTCTATTCAGATCATTAGCCCATTTATTGACTGGATTTTTTGTTCATTTTTTTGATAGCTTGTTTGAGTTCTTTATATATTCTGGATATGAATTCTCTGTGAGATACTAGGTATCAAAATTTTTTTCTATCTTGTAGGTTATCTCTTCACTGTTGATTATTTCCTTTGCTGTTTAGAAGCTTTTTAACTTGATATAATCCCATTTGTCAATTCTTTTATTTCCTGAACTATTCGACTCCTATTCAGGAAATCATTGTGCCTATATGTTGAAGTATTTTCCATGTGTTTTCCTCTAGCAATTTCAGCATATCAGGTCTTCCATTAAGAACTTTGATCCATTTTAGGAGACAGGGATCTGATTTCAGTCTTTTACATATGAGTATCCAATGTTCTCATCCACTGAAGCTGTCTTTTTCTCCAGTGTATTTTTTTGGCATCTTTGTCCAGGGTCAGTTGGCTGTGTTGGGGTTTATTTGTGATCATTATTCTGTTCCATTAGTTTACTATCGGTTACTATGCTAACACCACCTTTTTTGGTTACTATGGCTCTGTAGTATGTCTTGAAGTCATGTATTGTGATGCCTCCAGCTTCATTCTTTTTCTTCAAGATCACTGTAACCACTGAAGGTCTTTTATGCTTCCTTATGAATTTTAGGATTTTTTTTCTAGTTCTGTGAAGAATGTCATTGGTATTTTGAAGGGGATTACACTGAATCTGTAGATTGCTTTTGGTTATGTGGTCATTTTAACAATATTAATTCTGTTGACCCATGAACATGGGCAACTGTTCCATCTTCTACAGTGTTTTCTAATTCCTCTCATAAGCATTTTTGTAATTTTTATTTAAGAGAGAGGTCTCTCACCTCCCTTATACAGAATAAGCAATCAAGTATTACCAAGTAATATAGAAAAGCGAAAAACATAATAAGAACAGCATGATAAAGTAATAGAAAATAAATGACAATAATTCAAACAACGGAAGGAAACCAATAAAAATACTAGAAATGACCTTCAGAGAAATTTGAAAAAAACATACTGCATCTATAAAAGACTAATGAGATGCCATAACAAACTTATAATCAATCTAAGAACAAGAAATAGCTCATGAAAAATTATAAATAATTGCTACTAAATAATTCAGCAAAATCTTTTTTTTGAGACAGGGTCTTGCTATGTAGTTCAAGCTGGGCTTGGACTTAGTGCGTAGTGCAGGCTGGCCTCAAACTCATGACAATCCTCCTGCCTCAGCCTCCTGAGCTACTAAATAACTTAATTACAAAATTTGGATATATGCAGGTGGCCAAAAGGTCTGTGAGAAAATGCTCAACACTAGCTATTGGTCAAAACCACAATGAGATACCACCTTACATCACTAATTTTTAAAAGTGCTAGCAAGGATGTGGAGAAACTGAAACCCTGGCACACTGTCGGTGAAAATGCAGAATGGTTCAAGCACGATGGAAAACAGTATAAAGAGTCCTCAAAAATTAAAAATAGAGGTACCATCTGACCCCACTTCTGAGTACATCTCTAAAACAATTGCAAGCAGAATCTTAAAGAGATATTTGCACCCCCATTGCAACCTTATTCACCACAGCCTAGATTTGGAAGCAACTTGTGTTTATTGACAGATACATGCATAAAGTAAATGTGATATATACCTATTATAGTATACTATAATACACGTAGAAGAAAATTCTACATGTAACAACATGGCTAAACTTTGAGGACCTCGTGTAAATGAAATAAGTCAAATGCAGAATAGACAAATACTGCCTGATCTGCTTACATGAAGCATCTAAGACAGTCAAGCTTATAAAAGTGAATACTTGAATGATAGTTACCAGCACTGGGTAAGGAGGAGGAGACATGATGGATAATAGAGTTATTGTCTTAAGAAAGGTGGATAATGAGTTAAGGATGACTCCTTGATTGGAGATATATGAGAAATGTAGATGATCAATCCAAGAGGTGTAACAAGGAATGGAACCTAGGAAATGGAGGTGAACAGGTCACAAAGGAAGGCATAAAAACAAATTTCCAAGAGTTGAAAGATGTAAGAGAGCTTCAGATTCAAATGGTCCAAGAAGTACCTAGCCTAGGTATGGAAAACAAACACAGAAGGCTGTACTGTGCCCCGGGTACGCCAGTTCCAGTATCAGCTCTCGGCCCCATCACCAGCCTTTGCCCGCTATGGACACCTGCAGGTGGATCTCATAAATAGTTGTCCTCTTAGAGCTGTTATAAGCCATGCTTTTTCCAGTAAAAGATGTGGGGAAGACCCTGCAAGAGGAGGTGGGGAGGATACTGCAAGAGGAAGTGGCTTTCCTTCCTGATTCCTATGATCATTTTTCTTGCTTTTCTGGATGCCAGCATTTTCCTTGCCTGAAGTCAGCTTCCTTCACAGTTATTAATCACTTTGTTGTTACTGGGACAAAATACTGGAGAGCAGCAACTTACAGGAGGACAGGGTTCCTTTGGCTCCTGGTTTCAGAAGTTGTAGTCCATGGTTGCTGCCCCAAGGTGGAAACATCGCAGCAAGAGGGCCTAGAGAAGGAGGGCTGTTGACTTCATGGCTACCAGGAAGCAGAGGGTGAAGAGAGGACCTGGGAACCGAGCGATACCTCAGTTCATGAACTCAATTCTCTCCATGATTCTAGTCACAAGCCAAACTGGCCAATAACCAAATCAAACTTCCCCATGAGGTCAGCTTTGAACTTAACCATTGAATTTGATTTGATTCTTCTCCGACTCAGTTTGCGACCAAAATTGTGGGAAAAAAATCAAATTCAAGAACCAAGGCACCACTGTATACACCCCCAGGCTTCTAATAGCACCAGCTATGTATTCGTCAACAGATTAATCCCCTGTGAGTGTAATCTTACATACCTGCTAACAAATTTTGCTAGCACCCCAAGGTAGCTTCTCAAGAGTTTTGCTGGAACCCTCCCATGTAACTTCCTGCTTGTTGTTCCAGTCTGAGCTTGTGGTATTTCAGCAAATCTCTCAGTTATCCAATGTGCTAGGCTATAGCCTTGATGGAAGGTAGTCATCCTTGATCAAAAGGTACTTTTCTTTCTCTCTGGAGATGCTCCCTAGTCCTAGAGGTAGAATCAGCCTGGCATGGAGGTCCAAGCCTGTAACCCCAGCACTCAGGAGGCTGAGGCAGGAGGATTGCCATGATTTTGAAGCCAGCCTGGGCCACATGAGTGAGTTTAAAGCCAGCCTGCATTATGTGGTGAGACCTTGCCTTAAAAAAAAAAAAAAGGAGAGAGAGACAGATGTCAGACTTCTTATTAGCAATGCCTAATCTAGAAAGCTATGAAGAATTCTTCCAAAGGCCTGAGAATTCTGTACCAAGTCAAATTAGAGTAGCACCAGGATAAATCACCTTCAGAGATGCAGAATATATGCACAAGGTCTCACAATGACAGCTTTATAGCAAGCATAGAAAGGGCTCCTGGGAATATCTGAGAAAAAAGAATGGAGAGGACCCTGGAGAGCTTAAAGAAGTGATAAAGATAAGCAATGAAAAAAACAAGATAGGAACTCTAATCACAGTGCAAAACTATTTACAAAGGTTTTAGCCTCTTGCTTACCATCTTTTCTGACACCATCTTGTCACTGTGCTGGGAGACTTGAATATCCATGTCTAGCGCTGCAAGATTGAACACACAGCATCTTTGCAGTCCTCTGCCCGCCACCACCATTCATGCCCTTCGTTAGCCCCTAGACCTGAGCTGTCCACTGCTGTAGGCACGATCAGTATGTAACTATTAAGCCCCTGAAGTGTCGCTAGGTTAAGGGCAGAAGGTATAGGTCAGTGGCAGAGTACATGGTTAGCATCTGAGATGCCCTAGGTTTGATGCCCTTCCACTCCTCAAAAAAGTGGCTAGGTCAAATTGAAATGTATTAAAGTGTTCAATAAATGCTGGATTTTAAAGATGTAATACATTTATATTTCATTAATAAGTTTGGGTCAATTACACATTATAATAATAGCTTGGATATCTAAGTAAAAAGTAATTATGATGAATTTCACCTGTCATTTTACTTTTGAAAATGTGTTTGGTAGAAAAATTTAAAATTAAATATGTGAGCCACTTTATATTTCTATTAACAGTAACCTAGGCCTTATTACAAATAATAGTAAATCTTCTCTAACCTCCATTTTAATCATGCTGGTCTCTGAATACCCTTTGCTCAGCTCGGGGCTTTAGCTCTAACCAGCTTTCAGCCCCAGCAAACTCTTAATCCTCCATGCTCTCACCTTTTCTCTGAGCCTTCTGCCTCCTCCCAGGCCCTCACCGCCCTTGCCACTTAGCTTAAGGGCCACGTTCCATCATCTTCATCACTCTCTGGCCTGGATACCCTGCTACATGTACCCAGAGTTAGCACAGACCAGCCCTAGAGGGTGTGCTCAGCCGGGTGCTAAAATAGGTATAAAAATGTACCGCGGTAGACTCTAGAAGCATGTTATTTCATTTCCTTTCTTGTACAGTCCTCTCTACTGAGACCTCATTGTTCCTGCAGCCTGTATCACATCTTTATATTCTCAAAACTACTTGCTTGAATAAATGCACGACTCCGCTCAGACTGAGGTTCTAGCTCTTCATACCTCCATCCGCACAGCTGCTGTGCCCGGCGAAACTGGGCAGCTTCACTCCACGTTCACCGCATTTGTTCCCCTGGAGGCCCTTCGGTGACCCCTTCTGTCACACCACACATGCGCAGTGTGGCCACACTCGTCTGTTCTCTCCTGCGCCAGTGGACTTCAAGAGGAAAGTAGTTTAGAGAAATCAGTGAGCAGGTCTTCAATAGTTTATGAACTCTTTCCTAAAACTTTTCCGCATGAGAATGCAGTGGGACTGGCATTCACATCCCTAAGCTGTTTCTCTCACTGTAGGTAGGAATGGCAGCTTGTCTGCCGTGTCCAATCTCAGAGTTGGGCTCGAGGTAACTACCTCCTGGCTAAACCTAAAGGCCGCTCCTTTGTACAATCGATCAAGATACACCAATGTTTAAAATGCTTGTCTCCTCTTCTGTTCTAAGTGTATTTCTCTTAAAGTGAAACCAGCATTAGACTTTAGGTGCTTCAACTCACACTGAAATGTTTGTAGTTCTGATATTATAGAATGGGTTGGGGGAATTGATAAATTCTGTTGGAAGACATGGTCTCCTTCATCTACAGATTTTTGTCAGGAACCCAGCATTCTTTGGGGGAGAGCCCAGAAAAACAGAAGGTTGGTGAGAAACATTGGTGAAAATATTGATTGGTAGTGTGTTGAATATTGGTGAGAAAAACAGCTTTTCAAATGTGTTTATGCACTAGCAAATCTTAGCTACTCTCAGTCACCTTTAGGGCCATGTTATTAGCAAGAAAGAAGAAAATTTTGGTCAGCAAATCTGTGTAAGTTAATAATACTGATTCTTTCAGTGTACCTGGGATGAGTTCTAGGACTACCAGTTTTTAAAAGATACATTAAATATGGGCTAGAGATGAAATTTTATGTGGTCTTTCTCAGATTAAGTGTATATTATTAAATAGTACTTATTTAAGTCATATCATGAAATATATATTTCAATTATGGTCAATTCTCATTTTAGAAAAAATAATAAATATTGTCTACTTCCTATTGAAATGATTGCTAGCTTCAGATTAACATTTTTTAAGTGGGCTATACATTTCTAATTCATAAAATCAACAGAAAAGATGATTATGATGCATAATGAAATTAATGGAGCTAATTTCTTTCATTGAAATCGCTATTATTCTCAAAAGCAGAATATGAGATCACATGTGTATACAAACATGTAAATTATTTAAATTATCAAAAATAACAGGGCTGGGGATATAGCTCAGGGCTGGGGATATAGCTCAGTGGAATAAGTGCCTGCCTAGCAAGTGCAGGGTCCTGAGTTCGATCCCCAGTACCGCAAAAAAAAAAAAAAAAAAAAACCAGCATTCTATGTTAATAGGTTATTATTTTACAACTCATTAATAAACAATGATAGGGTTAGTTAATAATGCAATTGGAAATTATTAATAGGAGCTAAATAATATAGGTGGTTAAATATATTATCTTAATAATTTTCTTGTACTCTGATATGCAATTTTTAAAATGTCTTTTTTGCATACTTAAATTTGTAGATCTTCTTGTATATTCTTGATATATAAATAGTCCTAATTAAACAGATATCACCTAATTTAATAAAAAATAACTAACACATTTCCTTCTGTCTTATGATATGGTAGGAAAGGTTTTTGATCTCTTTTTCCAATAATATTTCTCTGAACTGCCAGTAGCCCTTATGATATCTTTTTTCTTTTATGTAGTAGTAAAACTGAACACAGTCAAATGTAAATTCACTTTGGCTAGGAGCTCTGCTGTTATGAAGTTTACATCCCAAAAGTTTATAGAATGGGTGGAATTTCTTGAGATTTGCATCTGTACCCTCTCACAACTATGCAGATGGATAAGCAAAATCTAGTTTTGATTTGGAGAAGATAGCCACCATATTTTATTTTGTGTTTTTTTGCAGTTTCATTAAACTCTTTATAGGAATCAAGAAAAGTATGTGAAGGCATTTTTCCAATTAAAGGACCTAGGAGTAGGAGAACATGGCTTATTGCTGTAATTCAGTGAATTACTCGGTATATTGTAGAAAGCATGACCACACGACTGTAAGTAGGGTCAGACAGGATGAGCTCCGCACTTCACTATGTGTACTGACCTGGACTGTACTATTCACCTGGAACATGTGAAGAGAACATGTGAAGGAGATCTTATTTGGAAATAAGTTAAGAAGAAGTCATGTTGGATTACAGTGGATCCTAACTTCAGTATGACTGGTGTCCTTCTAAGAAAAGCACAATTTGGACAAAGACTCTCATACCCACACAGGGAAGATGGCCATGTGAAGATGGAGGCAGATGTTGGGATGAGGCATCTAGAAGCCAAGGAAGGCCAATGATTGCCAGAGGCACCAGAAGCTAGAAGAAAGAGGCACGGACAGCTTCTTCCCTAGAGCCGCAGAGGAAGAAGGCCTGCTGACACTTTGATTTCCTGGATTACTGTTACAGATAGCAGTGTTATGGTTTACATCTAGATCCCCTCAAAGCCTCATGTTCCCACAGATAGGGCTTTGGGAAGTGACTGGGTCATGGGTATGTGATACTGAATTACTTCAGTGACTGGTTTAGCATACTTCTGTGCATGGGTGGTGGATTTACTGAAGAGGGAAGACTCACCCTGGGTGTGAGTGGCACCAACCAATGGGTTTGCAGTGTGGGTGGAATAAAAGGGAAAGAAGGAGGGTTTGATGCTTCCTGCCTGCCATTCCATGAGCTGGTTCTCTTCTGCCATACTCCTGTACCTTGGAGCCAGCTGCCTATGGACTGAAACCTCTACAAACTGAGCTAAAATAAACCTTTCCTCCTTTAACACATGGATCTTGGGTATTTTGCTCCAGCCATGAGACAGAAACCAAGACAAGCAGTCTGACTTTCTATAAGTCTGACTTATAGTATGCAGACTCCCTGGCTTGGCTACTGTAGATAATGGGTTGACTTCCTAGGCTGGCTACTTCACATTATGGGTCAAAGTCCTGTTTATATATTGTATGATCACTGTTTCTTTGTATACTTGTGTCTCAGGTCCAAATGGTCTTGAACATTTGTTAGTGAAAGCTGGAATAAACTTGAGAGGACTGTTAGTGAGAGCTGGAAGGATCAGGAGGAAATTATTACTGATGAATGGCAAAAGGTGACTTTGCCAAGTTGCAGTAAATGGTTTAACAATATTGTCCCCTGTACTAATGTGGAAAATAGAAACTTTATCTAAAAAATAGGTGAGCTTGGCCAAGATGTCCTGGCAGAAGGTGAAAATGCCAATTGGTTTATTTTAGCTGCAAATAATAAAATAGTTCTGAAGAAAAAGGAATGGCTCAAATTTCCAGGAAAACTTAGAGGAAGTGTAGAGGGCTAACATCATTCTTTCCAGTGAGCAAATTATTCTCAGTAAGAAAAGGCCTCAGGGCAAAAGTTAAAAGGGGGTAGCCATCAGGAAGACCCCGAGCAAAGATATACACAAAGACATTACTTCAAATGTCTTTGCAGACTTCTGAAAGATGTAGGATGGTCTCTCATGAGTACTTGCAAACTGATTATAGGTCTCTCAAAGACCATTTATTTATTTATTTATTAGTACATGTTAGTAGTACATAATGTTTACATTCCCTGGGGGAAATTGGTACATGTACACAATACATAATTAAATACATAATTAACTATGCACATAACACAAAATCTAATTAATTATGCATATAGTACATAAATAAATTAACTATACATATAATATATAATTTAATCCCTTTTTATCCCCTTACCCTTCCTTCCCTCCATCCCCCAATCCTACTCTTTATCCCCTCCCTTTTTTTTTAACGTGCTTGTGGTATAGAATGTTTACATTACTTGTGAGGAGTTGGTACATGTACATAACACATCTTCCTTTCATCCCCTTTCCCTCTGCATCCTTCCTAGTTAACATTAATTATATGTACTGAGTCCCAGAATTGTGGAACAAATTAAGTTTGTGAACTACTGTATTTCTACTCTGACCTTTGGTTGTGTTTCATTCTTGCTTTCCTAAGTCCTCAAGATACACTGTCAGATTGTTTATTTAAAATAGTTGGTTTTTTTAAATGGAGGTGCACATTGTCCTATAAACATGTCTTGTGGTATTGCTTTTGCTGCATCCCACAGATTTGGTGAGTTGTGTTTTCTTTCTTTTTTTTTTTTTTTTTTTTTTGTAGTACCAGGAATTGAACTCATGACCTTGGTGCTTGGCAGGCAGGCACTCTGCCTCTGAGCTATATCCCCGGCCCTATTTTTACTTATTTTTGAGAATAATTTAAAATGTACCTTCTGGCTTCCTTGATGATCTATTTGTTCAAAGTATTTTGTTCAGTCTCCATGAATTTGTACATCTAAAATTTCTATTTGACTTGTAGTTTTCTCTCTTCTGGCACATCTCTGTCAGTGAGATGAGTTTCTTGCATGCAACAAAGTTTTGGGTCTTGCTTATTTTTTTTTGTGCTTTTGAGACAGGGTCTTGCTATGCAGTTCAGGCTGGCCTTGAGCTCACTTTGTAGCCCAGGCTGGTCTCAAAGTCAACAATCCTCCCAACTCAGCCTTGGGTCTTGCTTCTTCATGCAATTAGATGGTCTGCACCTTTTAACTAGAGAATTTATATCACTTACATTCAGGGCTATTATTGAAAGGTATATGCTAATTTCTGTCATTTTATTGGTATTCTTCTGGATGTTTTAAATAACCAAGTTGATTTCTTTCTCCCTTATTTATCTTGGAGCTTTTATGGTCTACTGAGTTACTAATGTTTATATCTTTCAAAATTCCCATTTGCTTACATACTCTTCTAGTGATTTTTTCCCCTAGGCTCTCATGATTGTGTTTTTCTTGCTTGCGCTTGTGTGTGTAGGATTCCTCTAAGTATCTTCTGTAATGGGGTTTATTCATTTATTTATTTTTGAGACAGGGTCTCACTATGTAATACACAATGGCCTGAAACTCATGGCAATCCTCCTGCCTCAGCCTCTTGAGTGCTGGGATTATAGGCATGAGCCACCATGCCCAGCTTCTGTAATGCAGATTTAACAGTCACAAATTCATTAGTTTATACTGATATAGGAAGATCTTTATTCCACCTTGTCATGTACTTCAGTTTGAGAAGTTTGTTTCTGGGTCCTCTAATGGTGGAATCTACCAGGCTTGGGAGGACTACAGTAATCCCTTTCAACTCTTACCAAACAGGTTAGTGCTGTATGTAGGCTGAGCCCAACTCTGCTTATCCCACTGGGCCAGTTAAAGGATATATGCTGCCTTAAGGCTGGATTCACTCTAAGGATTTTTGTGTGTTCACTTGGGACTGCCCCTTGCCTGGATGAGCTTGGGTAGCATGTGGTCTGGGAAGGCGCTAATTCACTCCAGAGTGCGGCAGTCTATGTACCCACAGGTGTGACAAATATGTGAGCCTCAGGGTAGCCCTTAATGCTCAGGCAGCGGGGGAAGGAAACAGAACATTGAATTCTGCGTGAGACTACGGGTCCTGTAGGAACCAAGCCATCCCTCAGTCTCAGTGCTCTGAGATCTGGCTGTAACCCCAAACCACACCTGACTGTTCACAGTCCCTGACACAGTGGTCGCCAGTTCTCTCTACCCTTTACCACAGCCAGGGTTCCCACTCATTAAACGGCAAATCTGTGTCAGACTCTTCCCCTGTCTATGACTGTTTCTTATGGCTGTTTCCCATCAGTCACTGTGACAAGACGTTCTGAGGGACCCCAAATTGTGAATATTGTTTCCTGATCACCAGGTAGTTATTATGGGCCCTTCTCAAGATAGCTCCTGTTTATCACACTCTGAGAGGTGCTGAGTAATGGACTGTGATCCCTCAGCTATCCTGGAGGTACATTCCAGAGATCCCTGCGACAGGTGAAAATCCGTGAAGCAGCAGCATTATATTTATTTTATTATTTATGTATATTTTAAGGCTTTATAAACCCTTCCCACACTCTTATAAACACTTCATATGCTCTTAAACAGTTTCTACACTCTTAAACCGACATAACTTTAACAACATGTAAACTCCATGTGAAGTGGACAAGGAGAGATGCTGAAGGTGTGGGCACAGTGTGGAAGAACAAACAGAACGATGCTACAGTCACTGAACCAATCAGCATCCAGGATACAGAACACACTGCTATGGTTGGTCGCCTTCCATTCCATCAGCCAATGGTGTGCCATGTACAATCTCACATAGGCAAACTTGCGCAAGTGGTAGTGGCATAGTGCATTTCCATTGTGTACAGTATGGTATTCATCTGCTGGTGAAATACTATTTTATTTTGATTTAATATTCTTTTTAATATGTTTGAATTAACATTTTAAATTTTTAAATATTGTTTTAAATTTTTTAGGCAAAATAATTAAAATCATAAATATATAAATACCTATATACTGCAAAATCTCGTGATGTAGCGAAAACTCTGCAATACAAAATTAGATTTAAAAAAAAAAAAACCCGTGATACAATGAAGCCACAATCAGTGAACCCCGATAGAGCCGGGGATAATTGTATTAGATTTCTTCTCCAGTTTGTTAGCTGGAGGAGTCACAGTCAGACCAACTCATCTAATATTTAAAAAGAACCACAAGTTGTTCCTGCAGCTAAGACTGCCTATCTGTGGTCATCATCAGGGTTGCCTGTGTTCTCCCCGCGCTGTGGAAGTGGGGAGTCTGCTCTATACTTTTCCTGGAACTGCCTTCCCTGTGGGCTTAGGCTTTCCTGTCCCCTCTTTCTTCATTCCCACGCTCTGACGCCCTTTCTCTCAGAGACCTGGGAAGAATACCTGTATTCCATTACCTTACTTCCAACCCAGGTATCTCTTTACAAAATTTTTATTAGTACAGCTTTGCGCCCATCTGAGGGACTAGGTGCACGGACTTAATACATTGTGGTCGTTTGCCCCTTTCTTCTCCCTCTCCCATTTTCGTTTTTTTTCTAAGCACAAACATCTTGAGTTCTTTCACTCTTGCTGTCTCCTCTCTTTCTTCCTCTCTTTCTCCCTCTCCCTTTCTTTCCTTCTTTCTGGCTTTCTGTGTCTGAAGGGGATATTTCAAAGGGTCATCTTCAAGCTCAGATATTCTTTGCTACACTTGATCTAGTCTGTTGCTCAAATTTTCAACTATGTTTTTCCTTCGACTTTGGAGTTCTTAATTTCCAAGCTTTGTTTGGTTCTTTTTAAAAATTTCTATCTCCTTGCGGAATTTCTCGTTTATAACCCACATTGCCTTCCTGATTTCATTTAGCGGTTCCTCTGTATATTCTTGGATCTCACTGAGTTTTTAAAATCATCATTCTTTGAGTATCTTTATATCAGACATTTCATCCCTTTAAATTTATTTGGAATCTGTTGCTAGACAGTTATTACTTTCTTTTTGGAGGTATCATTTTTTTCCACATTTCTTGTGGTCCTATACCAAGGTTTGTGCATTGGTTACCCACTTATTTGTACCTTTACTACTTTTCTGGGGTCCCTTTTTAATAAGCAGCTTTCTCCTGAAGATGCATTTTGGATGTTTGGCTATTTGGTTTGCTATGTTATGTTTGCTTTGATCCTAGCAGGGTGCTGCTGTGTCCTCTCCCTGTAGCTCCTTTGGCTGTGAGGAGTGATATCTACTGTGTCAGAATCAGAGAGCCCCACTACTTCTGTGCGACACACAGGAGCAGGGACACTCTATCCAAGCAGGCAGATATGCAGACAGCAGTGGGTACGGGGTGCTAGATAGTGACTCCCACAGTGGGAATGGGGGCCTCTACCAGGAAACGGGGTTTTCTTCAGGCATTGTTGATGTCAGCTCTGCTACTAGCAAGGGCCTGAGGCACCAGCACTGGAGAGGGGCCTCCTGCACTTGCCCTCTGACCTCTCAGTAGTGTGCACCCAGACCCTGCAGAGGAAGAGATGGTGGCAGTAACTGCAAGAATCCCTTGTGAAGCCCTCATGCCCAGCCCTGCTGCCGCCGTGTGGTCAGATAAAGCAGAGGGTCAGCCAGTAGTGGGAACTGCACAGATGGGTTGACAGCAGGATCCATGGTGTCTATTTCTGCTGCCTCAGCACATCCTTGTAGATAGGGAAGCACTGGGAATCACAAAGTTCCACCTCCTACCTGTCAGGAGCAGGCCCTTGAGCCTGGCACAGGGAGAGGAGTGGCAAGAACCACATGGGTATCTGCCTTCACTCCTGGCCCTGGTCATGCCCTTGGTCTCAGAGAGCAATTTCCCTGATCTCCTGATTCTGAAGGTTGATCCCTTTCATTCCTGTCTATGTCATAACCAGGGCAGCAGTTCCTGTAGGCTTGGGTCAGAGTCACCCTGCTGGTGAGACAGCTACCACCTTCCCCCACCCTGCAGGCAGTGCAGTAGCCTGTCCTGTGGGGTTGCAGAAATGGGAATATGCAGAGGTTTCTGACATCTATAGATGGCATTCCAAGCTCAACAGTAGCTCCCTTCTTATGATGGCTCCTGGCTATGGCACCCTGAGGGTTTGCAGGAGATGATATGAGATCCTTTTCCAAAGTAAGGTTACCATATAGGTTTCAGATTATTTATCTAGGTGGCTGCAAGCCTATGAGGATTATAAAACTCTCCAGCAGCCAAGATTGCCAGAATCTGCACTAACAGTTTTCTGGGACTCTCTCTTTCATTCTTACCCTGCAAAGGAGCGACTCCCCCTCCCCGCACTGTGGAGCCAAGATGACAGGTGGTGGGGTATCTTGTTTCTCATACAGTGTGGTGTCCCAGATCGCTGAATCTTACAAGCTGCTACCTCCCACTGACTGCTAGTGTTCTCCCACAGCCACTCACCACAAATTGCAGTTGTACAGCTGTAACTTTGCTTCCTCTAGAGGGGGAGGTGAAGGCTGGGCAGTCTATTCAGCCACCTTGTCCTAGCTCAAGGATCTTCAGACCACTTGTCTCTTGAGCTCACAAGTCTTCAGATTTCCAGGAGCTATATTTGACTGTACCTGAGAAACCTTATTAGATGGCAAACTTTCAACTTTGAGCTGATGCAATAATGGGATGTGACTCTGAGGATCTTGAGGAGGTGTGACTATGTTTTGTAAGTCAAAGGGATGTGCACTGCTCCCGCCAGTGTCAGCTGTGGCCGGTTGTACTTATCCAAAGATGGCGGCCACGGAAATGATTCATCCGTGATGTGAGCTCATTTTCTTCAGTCTAGGATGGCCTTTGTGACCTGCTTATAGTCAGTAGATGATGATAGAATTGTCTCTAAGTGGATTTCTCTGATGAAGTATAAAAGGCCTTTATACTTTAGGGATGCTTACCCTCCAGATGCTCAGTCTCAAGACATTGCCTGTTGGAACTGAGCTACCGTGTTGTGTGAGGCCAAATCCACCCCAAGAAGCCACGAGGTGATCTAGCTGACAGACTCAACTAAGTTCAGACTCTAAGTCCTACCTCAAGGGCCAAACACACCAGCAAGGCAGTCTCCAGGTGAGTCTAACTTCCAGACATTTGAATCACCTCTCAAATGAATCACTCCCAGACAATGGAGACTACTAGCTACACCCCACTGTGTCCTTTCTGAATTCCTGTCCTGCAGAATACAGCATACTACAGGAGCTTGTGGGGTTTTTTTTGTACCAGAGATCGACCTCAGGACCTTGCATTGCCAGGCAGGTGCTGTGCCATGAGCTATATCCCCAGCTCAGAAGTTGTTACGAAGTGTGATAGAAATTTACAGTGAGCATTTGAAATTTAAAAATGTATTTCAGTAGAAGACACATTGCCATCAATCCCCCTCAGAATACTCCCTTGTTTTAAATACACTTACTCCACCATTCATGGTACTTTCTTTTTTTCAATTCTCTTATTTTATGAGAAAAATAAAAGAAAATTGGAAGTCCTCTGTCATGAGTTTCTTTCAAGGTGTGATTAAAAAGCATGGTGAATGCTGCTGAGTGCCACCCCAAAGACAGGCTGTGAAAACACCATGGTGTGCCCCTGTCCACTGTACTGGCCGGATCGGCACTGTGTGACTTCGGGCTTCTCCCCAGAACAATCATGAAAGGTAAGCATTTTGAATCAGTTCAGGACAACGAGGCTGCCACGACAGCTGACTTACATAATATACTGTCATGTAAAGACCCCAAGCCTCGTAGAGTTACAGTATATACGGAAAGTCCTGCAGTTAGCTGGCAGCTGATGAGTCTGAAGTCCTCTTCCATTATATGCCCACCAGACTACGAAGTAGAACAGCATTAGTGGATCTGCCAAGGAAAGGGTTTTCACTAAAGCTCTAGCTTTCTGCAGAGATAAGGCCCTGGCTTTGGGCAAATCTTTAAGCTGATGCTCCCCATGGGGCCTGTCTGAAGAGTCAGCTTTTCTATTATAGGCTGGCCAACTTAGTACTTGTTCTCAATCTTCCCTCATCTCTCTCCATCTTTCTGTGGCTTCTCCCACCCCACTGTTTTATTCCCTGTTCCTTCTTCAATATTTTATATTGAAATATTGTTTTAATACCCATGGTCCTCAGATACATGAGTTATATAAGCTTGTGGGGTTCAGACTCATCGAAGAAATGAAAGGGAGCTGGGCATGGTAGTGCATGCCTGTAATTCCAGCACTCAGGAGGCTGAGGCAGGAGGACTGCTCCAGGTTCCAGGCCAGCCTGGGCTACAAAGTGAGGTCAAGGCTAGTTTGAATTGCGTAGTGAAATGCTGTCTCAAAAAGAAAGAAGAAGAAGAAGGGAAAGAGGGAGGGGAAGAAGAAGAAGGAGGAGGAGAAGCAGAAGAAAAAGAAGAGAAAGGGACCCCTGGTTGGTTGTTTTCAGAGGAGATCAGGACGTGAGGGAATAGAGGCAGAAGAGAGCTCTAAAGCAGGTAACCAGTCTCTGGCATTGGGTCTAAGAATTACATTTTGGACACGCCTTAATTTCTCCCACTTATAAGTGGGAAAAACTGATCTTAGACAAGTGGTTTTCCTGTATTCCCTGCATGGTCCTTTTGCTTCTGTGGATCTCAGAGCCCAAATGGTCAAGAACCAAAAGAGGCAGTTACAATTTCCTCTTTAAAAATCTTTTCTGTGTCAATTTAATTTTAAAATCACTGCCATTCAAAGAGTACATTTTTCAAATCACAGATTTGGACTATATAGATAGTAGCATTAAATTTTAAGGTTGAGAGCACATTTAGAGGGTGCTTTGCACGTGTTTAATGAAGCAGATGTATCTTAAGGGTGGTGATTTAGACAGCATGCAAAGGGGGAGACGTCTAAATGAGGACATATTTTGCAGGGAAAAAGAAATAAGCCTTATAAGGAAAGGATGCAGAAACTCAGATTTTTAAAGCCTTGGCTGAAAAGGTGTTTGGGGATTGTTTCAGTATGCTCAAGTTACCTAAGAGGTTGACCACTAGACCTGTTCCATCAAGAAGCTGAAGTACCATGGAACTGTTAATTTTCAAATGAGTAATGCTGTCCGTTAAGGTATTATGCTTCTGCTTTTGGCTGTGTTTTCTAGAAAGCTGTCACAGTTTAGGATGGAGAGAATGACTGAACTGAACACACAGCTGGAGAGACTGAAATACAAAGGTACATTATCCTGTTAAGGTCAAGGGTTGTTGGTCTATATTCTGTTTCTGTGCGGGGAGACAGGTCCCGAGAACGAGGTGCCACGGATGAAACAAGAAAAACAAGAGAGGCATAATTCTGTGATCAGGGGGCTGCAGCCTCTCAGACTGAAGCCACGATTATCGTTGTCAGTAACCTTTTACTGAGAAAGAACAGTTGCTTTGTAGTATAATTTCAGGTCAGGGATTGTGATTCCACCTGACTTTTCTTTATTGCCCAGGATTGCTTTTGCTATTCTGGGTCTCTTCTGGTTCCAGATGAATTTGAGGCATATTTTCTCTAGATCTGTGAGGTATGTTAACGGTAGTTTGATGGGAATTGCATTGAATCTGTACAACAGTTTTGGTAGTA
>PVLD010021490.1:0-31324 GCA_004027595.1 Dinomys branickii
CCTCCGATCCTTTCCTCCAGGAGAGGTTTTGCTTGGTCTTTCCTAGGGCTTCAGTTCCCATTTCAGATCCTTCTTGGGTTCAGGGTACACACCTCTCTCCTTTCTGTCTTCATATTGCTATATTCCATTGTCTGGGTGGTAATCCTCTGGGAGGTTCTCTCTCTGCTGCCTACCCGGTCGCCATCTTCCCAGAAGTCCCTTTTCTCTATATTGGGAAGTAGACCCAGGGCCTTTGCACTGAGCTACATCCCCCTTTTGTAAATTTTGAGACAGGGTCTTGCTAAGTCACTAAATTTCCCAGGCTGGGCTGGCATTTCATATCCCCCTGCCTTAACTTCCCAGAATGCTGGGGTTATAGGTGTGCACCGCGGTGCCCAGCTTAGGTCAAACTTCTGCCACAAGGAGACAGAATGGAGAGGAGATCAGGGTACAGGCAGAAACAAAGCAATTCCTTGTATTCCATGTGGAATATAAGCCCTAGCACGATGCAGGTTCTCCCCCCTCACTTCCTACCAGAATGGGATGCAGGGTGACCCAGATGTCTCCATCCACACAGCGCGCGGCTCCCTTGTCTAAGGCAGCAAGCCCTGTGTGACACCAGGTGACATCTTCATCAAGGTGGAGGAGGAGTGGCGTTGAGACCCCCTCCTGACCAGCCCATAGGGCTGGACTCGGGGCCTGTCCGACTTTCCTTTGGGGCTCTTGAGACACAAGGCACGAGCCTCTCCCAAAGCGGCTGCCGCTGGGAGATCCCGCAGGCTCTTCGCGGACAGCAGATGAGCCCTACCCTCCGGCCCGCCGCCCGATCCGCCGTCGCGGGAGTACGCGCGCGCGCACACTGCACCACGGCTCTGTGCTTGAGAAAGCGCGAAGGGTGCTGACCACGTGGGGCCCAAAGACCTCGGTGGCCGGTGGTGGGGAGAAGGGGCTCCTATAACTCCCGGTGATCCTACACCTCCCAGGCCGCCCGCAGCGCGTGCGCACCCTTCCCTACACTGGCTGCGGAAGCAGGCCTGAAAAACAATACCTCTGTGTTAGCTTAACTAGGGGATTAGGCATTAAAATTAGCCTCTCAGTTGTGCATCTCTCTCCTCGTCTGGGACTGGCCCTGGGTTTTCTTCTGCGATGTCCTCCTCTTCTAATAGTTTTTTCAATACTGTGGCGAGTATTATTCTGCTCGGGCTTTGGATTGAAGTACTTTGCGTTGCCTGTTTAGCCAGACAGAAGCGCTAAACTGTCTCCTAGCTGGCCTGGAGGAGCAGCTTTGAGCGCAGCGTGACCCGGGCGCCGCAGGCTCTGCAAAGCGCTGCGGGCGGTCAGGACCGGAGGGCCCGACTCTGGCGCCCTCTAGCGGTTACCTGGGGCAAAGCCCGCTGACCTCTCAAAACTGGACACCCTGTAAAGGTCAGCGACTCTATTGCTAGAGCCACAGAAAAAGCCCTCCTGCCAGCCAGCATCGAGCTTCGGAAATCACCCGTGTCTTCCGTGAGCTGTTCACGGTTGTGTTTTAATCTCTAGTTTCTTCTATTCAGCTGCTCCTACAGGGTCATTAACCGATGCGATGTTGTGCTGACCCCTCGGCCCAACAGTTCCACTTCCATTTATTTATCAGCACCAGCATGGTGCTATTATAATTAGTCAAGGTGTTCTTTATTTTTTGGTCTTTTTGAGACAGGGTTTCACTGTGCAGTTCAGGCTGGCCTTGAGCTCACTTTGTAGTCCAGACTGGTCTCGAACTCACAATGATCCTCCTGCCTCAGCCTCCTGAGTGCTGGAATTACAGGTGTGTGCCACCACTCCCTGATGAAATTTGGAATTAATATTATTTTATTTTTTTGATACCAAGAATTGAACTCAGGACCTTTCACTTGCCAGACAGGTGCTTGTGCCACAGAGCTATATCCCTGGACCTAGTTAAGCTTTATTGTAAACTTAACTATGTGCTGGGTGCTATGCTAAGTGCTTTACAGGATGATGATGATGACTGAACAGAATCCAGATTTACCTTAAACTCACTATGTAGTCCAGGCTGACTTCAAGCTTACAGTCCTCCTGCCTCAGCCTCCTACCTGCTGAGATTATAGGCATGTATCACCTTTATCATTGGCAGCTGCAGCAGCAGAAAGCTGAGGCTTGTAGGACCACCCATCCCAGAATGCCAGCTCACGTGGGAAAGAGCAGAGTTAAAGGACTGGGGTTATATCTCAGTGGCATAAGTGCCTGCCTGGCAAGTGCAAGGTCCAGAGTTGGATCCCTGGTACAGCCGAAAAAAAAAAAAAAAAAAAAAAAAGCAGGGTTGGAGCTGCAGCACAGTGAGCTTCTAGCCTGCCCATGGCCCACACAGGAGGACGTGATCCTTGCACGCTAGGGTGTGCACTGCAGCCTGACGACCCAGCACAGGCCTGGGCCCCTGTGTATCACAAATAGCCCTGCCCACAGGGGGCGGGGAGGGTAGATTTTAAATGAGAAAAGCATGCACAGCAGTGTGTTGCACACTTCTGTGCACATCTTTAGACTGAGTGAGTGTGCCGGGTGGAGAAATGTTAGATGCAAAAGAAGCTGCTGGTTATTTGCTTTGGGAACAGAAAGTGAGGATGTGCGGTAAGAAGGAGCTTCTGTTCTCGGCTTTCTCAGCGTCTGCCCACTTATGAGCGTTTTTCAAGAAGCAATGTACAGATTACTTTTTTGTTGCAGTATTAGGGATTGAATGCCAGCCTTCACACAGAGCTGTCTCCAGCCTGCCTGCCTTTCCTTCCTTCCTTCCTTCCTTTTTTCTTTCTTTCTCGACAGGGTCTCAGTAAGTCACTAACTTGCCCAACTAAGCAGGAACTTGCGATCCCCCTTTCTCAGCTTCCTAGAGTGCAGGGATCACAAGCCTGCAGCACCATGCCCAGTTTGTTGATTACTCTGTGTGTGTGTGTGTGTGTGTGTGTGTGTGTGTGTCTTTTTGAGACAGGGTCTCACTATGCAGTTCAGGCTGGCCTTGAGCTCACCTTGTAGCCCAGGCTGGTCTTGAACTTGCAACAATCCTCCTGCCTCAGCCTCCCAAGTGTTCAGATTACAGGCATGCACCACCACACCTGGATTATTGATTACTTTTTGTTTTGTTTTTTTTGAGACAGGATCTCACTAGGTAGTCCAGGCTGGCCTCGAACGCACAGTGCTCTTCCTGCCTCAGCCTCTCAGATGCTGAGATCACAGGTGTGCACCACCACGCCCTGGCATAGTTTACTTTCTAAGTTAGAATTTCCTTATGTCCAGGTAGATGTCTCACATGCAGTTTCAAAAAACAGATCCAAAGCTACAATCTTTGCCTTTTCCTCAAAGTGCCCCTCTTGCTGTTTCTCCTGATCGTACTCTGACCCTCAGGGTGGACGCCTGGGCAGCAGTGCTCCCCCAGCCCTATTCCCCCACCCCCACCCACACCCCCAGGCCCCACTGACAGCGCCCATCTGCATGCACAGTGAGATGCAATCTCAGCTTGGTCTGTGCCAAGCATGCTTTTATTTGATATCTTTAAGCTCTGATTTGTAAAAGACGGAACCCAAACATTTCAGATAAGTGACATGTAGTCCTTGGCCCTTATGACTGGCTTCATAAGGCCGTCAGGGTCTGTCCTGTGCTATTGAGGGTCAGAATCTCCTTTTTGAAGGCTGAGTAGTAGTCCATCGCATATGCACACCCACTTTTGTTTGCAAATGGGCCTTTCTTCCTCAGTCTAGACCCGCCCATCCATTTGTACCTCCTGGCCTGTTGGTCTCAGCGAAGGGTGCCATCCCTGAGGACCCTGAAATGAACTAGGTGCCACCTTCAGTTTCTCCCTGAGCACAGGGTGGCCTGAGGCTGCCCCAGGCTGGGGAGCTGGAGGCAGGACGTGCCTCTCATCTCTAATTTTGTGGCCCTCAGCTTCCAGAAGCTGAAGAAACCCCAGGTGACAAAAGACCAAGAGTGGACCCGGCTTCGCAGGTACTCCTTGCTGCTCCAGAGAGAAAACTTCTGGAAGTGACAGTCACACAGCCGCTGGGGACGCCAAAGAGGCTTCTGCCTGGGCAGCCACTCCCAGAACAGGAGACACGGCAACACACAGCCCCAGCTCGAGGGCCCTGGACTTGCGGCCCACAGAGCCAGTGTGGGGAACAGTACTGTGGGGACCATCAAACACTAAGCCTCCTGTCAGTGCCGGGGGTGGGAGACGCTGTGTCACCCTAATAAATAGCAGTTTGTTTCCAGACCCCACATTGCCATGCTTGGCGCCATCGTTCCCACCCAGCCCAGACCCAGCAGGGCCCGGCTGTGGCTCTCCCAGCACGGGGAGCACTGCTGGCCTTGGAGGCTGGGGACGCACTCTCCTGAGCCAGCCAGGCCCCTTCCTCCCCTCCCGCTTCTCCCTCGCCCTGCCCTCTCCTGCCTTTACCAACACAGCCAAGGGCTGGGGTGTGGCTCCCGGCTGGGCCTGCACAAGCTCCTGGGTTCGGTCCCCAGCACCACAAAGGACGGAAAAGAGAACTGCCGCGGAACGAGGAGTCACCAGTGCGATGACAGCCTTGGGCCACCTGGGTGCTGTGGCTGGTAGGACTTGGACATCTGCTGATGCCCCATAGCCCAGGAACCTAGAGGAGACTGGGGGTCCTGGAGACATCTGCTTTCTAAAAACTGCCCCTCCCAGGGAAACCTGGCATGGTGCTGCTTACCTGTCATCCCAGCACTCAGGAAGCTGAGGCAGGAGGATTGCTATAAGTTGGAGGCCAGCCTGGGCTACACAGCGAGTTCAAGGCCAGTCTGGACTTACATAGTGAGACCTTTCATAAAGAAAAGAGAAAAGGAAAAGGAGAAGCAAAAAAAAAAAAAAAAAAAAAAACCACCCCAGGGACACGGCAGAGGGCCCCCAGCCGCTGACGGACAGGCCTGCCTCTCTGAGGACACCTCGCGGTCCTCTTGAGAACTGCAGGCAGTTATTGGGCTCAGCTTCCCACTTGCCCAACGCCAAATTCCCTGGCTGGATGTCAGCTGCTTCTTTTGTGCCCATTCTCCTCCACTGCTGGCCACACGCCAGGCCCCTCGCTGGCCCAACACCTCCCTTCAGGCAGTGACGCTGTCTGGCCCAATGGCCCCAGATGAAGAGGTCCCCACCTGGGACCCTTTCCCCTTGGTGCTACAGTATATAAAAACAGGACCAAGGCAGCTCTTTCCTAAATGTGGCAGGTCACTGGCAGCCCCTTTTGCAATATGAGGCAGGTGACCTTAGGAAGGTGGCCTTGCCCTCACACCCTGCGTGAAGGCCACGGGGACCAACATGCATGTAGTGCAGCAGCCTTACGCGGGAAGTGTTCTTATTACCCGTTTTACAGAGGGAAATGGAGGCTCGTGTTACACAGCTTGGAACTGGCTGAAACCAACCCTGATGGGCAGGTTCAGCACCAGGGCCAGAAGCCCAGCTCCACTGCCTTCAGCATGACGGGCCGTGTTCCCGAGAAAGTCCAGCACCCTCCCAGGAGATCCGGGCTATGGCTGGGTCCAGATGTCAAGACTGAATCCAGGGTCCCCTAGTTTTTCAATCTGTCAGCCAGGACCCTGTGACCTCCTGGTGCACAGAGCACACAGCCCCCCTCAGTGGCCTGGCCTTCGAGTTCCTGAGCCCTTGAGGTGCAGGTGGTACAGGGCTGTGGCTTGTCCATCCCTGGAGGGGATGGGGAGGCTGTGTGCCAAAGCTAAGACCTCGGACTGGGGATATAGCTCAGTGGAATAAGCGCCTGCCTAGCAAGTGCAGGGTCCTGAGTTCGATCCCCAGTACCGCCAAAAAAAAAAAAAATTATTTGCCAAAGCTAAGACCTCGGGGAGAACTGTCTGAGGAAAGGCTGTCAGGGAAGAGGGCCTGAGACCCCTGGGCTGCAGTGGAGGGAAACTCCCCACAGCGGAGGTCTCTGCTGACACTGTGCGAGGCTGAGGGTACAGCCCAGCCCCATCCAGGGTCTCTTGCTCCACACCAGGCCTCATCTGCACTGCCAAGGAGCCTTGGTTGCCAGATCCAGAGAGGGAGGAGAGAAGGACCCAGGGCCTGGCAAAACTGGTATAGGCCGGGGATCCTCAGGAGGGAGGCAGTGGCTACTAGGGCTGTACCATCCTTGGGGCCAGTGTACCCCCAGGCTGAAGAGGCTCTGCCCCCTGGGTGACAGGAGCCCATGCCCCCCTGGGTTCCAGAACATTAAGAACCTTACATCCCACCCCAGGTCTGGCCTGCTCCGGGGATGTTTGCCATCTGCTGATGTGGACAGCTGTTGATCTCCACCCCTCTGGCATTCCCCCTGTACTCAGATGGGGACCTTGCTATGTCCTTGAAGAATCTACGTGAACAACAGCCAACCTCGTCGCCCCTCCTTAACATCCACAGTGCACGGCTTCCCTACTGCTGGCCAGGGCCTGAGAGATCTGATCGCACGCTCCCCCATGCACACACCTGCCTGGCAGGGCCACCCCAAGGACGGGATTTGTGGATCACTTGCCTAGCGGCCTCTGCCCCAGTGGCAACAAACTACCTCTGTGGAACAGCCAGGCACCTCTGCATGCTTCTGGCCTCTGACCTGTACACAGGTACGAGGACACTGCGGCTGTGTGACTTGACGGTGAGCAGCTGCTTTAGCTTCGGAGCACACAGCCAGGCTGCGCCTCTGCCGTCGGGGGTCTCTGTGGACCGGCTCAGACTGGGAGAGTGGGCAGCTGCCAGGCCTCGGTGACAGATGACCAGCTCATCCTGGCCGGGCACGACGCCCTGTACCCACATGATCATTGTGCTCTC
This sequence comes from Dinomys branickii, assembly GCA_004027595.1. Taxonomy (NCBI): domain Eukaryota; kingdom Metazoa; phylum Chordata; class Mammalia; order Rodentia; family Dinomyidae; genus Dinomys; species Dinomys branickii. The sequence goes on from PVLD010021490.1 coordinate 6,794, forward strand.
CTTCCAGCGGGCCTAACCCAGGCGGCTCCAGAAGGGGCACCCGCCCTGTGCCGCCCTGCGCTGCCCACCACCCTCAGCTCTTGACCCCAGCCCGAATTCAGCTGAGGCAGCGAAGCATGCCCTCTCTGTGTTGCCACCCAGGGACTGAACCCTAGGCCTTCATACTGAGCTACACCCCCACCTCAGCCCCTTCTTAAAAAAATTTTTTTGAGAAAAGTTCTCATTAAATTGTCCAGGCTGGGCTTGAATTTACAATCGTCCTGCCTCAGCTTCCCAGAGTGCTGGGATTACAGGTATGCACCACCACTTTCCCATCCAACCTAAACATGACCACAAAACTGGGGTACCTTGCAAGTTGGCTAAGAATGGGGTACAGCTGCTGTCATTGTCACTGTGGATGGCACGCAGGGTCTCCTCCAGGGACGGGGAGGGGGCCGGAAGGGGGGGCAGGGACTGGAGCAGCAGGAGGGAGGCAAACCCTTCCTATCTCAGTCCGGGTCTCAGAGCTATTAGCAGGGATGCGTTAATGAAACTTCACACCCAGGCGTTAATACGCTCAGCGCTGTGCGGGAGAAGAGGCCCTCACCGGGAAGGGGCTGCCGAGGAGCCCCACTTATCTGTGAAGACTTGCTAATAACTTTAATTCCCTATCCTGGGCCAGTGGGCCTTTGCTATGCAAATAGACTTTGTAAACAAGGTTGACTGGGGAGCGGGGAGACTTCAGCCGTAGATCTACCCCAGTTAGGGTTGTAGGAGGGGAGCACTAGGAAGGGGCAGAGGTGTGGAAAAGGGAGGCGTGAGTCCCTCCCAATCCCTGTAGGATTCAACTTTGGATCCCACTCTGCAACCTGAAGCCATCGCAGTGTGCTCTGCTCAGGCCTGGACCCTCACCCCTCTGCATCACTGCCCCTCCTGGCTGGCCTGAGCCCTAGAAAAGCTCTCAGGAGTGTTCTAAAAACAAAAACAAAGGCACAGGTCTATAACCCCAGCACTTGGCTGCAGCAGGAGGATCGCTGTGAGTTCGAGCCTAGCCTGGCTACATAGTGAGTTCAGGGCCAGCTTGGACTACATAACACGATTCCGTCTCCAGAACACAAAGACAAAAGCAAAACCTACCAATATTCCCAGATGATCCAGATAAACCTGGGGTGGGGAAGCGCACAATCCACGTCATCACACAACAAGAAGGAATGGAGAATGACGTATGTCACACACGGGTGAGCCTTATCATGCTCAGCACCTATAGGCAACAGGCCACTTTATGTTACTCCTTTGTGTAATTCTGGGTTTTGGGGGTTTCTTTTTGTTGTTTTTGAGATAGGGTCTCCCTATGCAGTTCAGGCTGGCCTTCAGTTCACTTTATAGCCCAGGCTGGTTTTGAACTCGCACCAATCCTCCTGCCTCAGCCTCCTGAGTGCTGGGATTACAGGTGTGCACCACCACACCTGGCCTTTGTGTAATTCTGAACATGAGATGTTTGGAACAGGCAAATCCAGAGACAGAAAATGAAAGTACGGGGACTGGGGTGGGGGTGGGATGGGAGTAATGGGGACTATGGGTGGGGTTTCTTTTCAGAGGTGATGCAAATGTCCTAAAATTGGTGGTGATAGTTGCACAACTCCATGAATATATCAAAACCATACATTGGGCACCTTAAAATTAAGAGTGACCAGGGCAGTGGTGGTGGCACCTGTAATCCCAGCACTTGGGAGGCTGACACAGGAGGATCCACCACAAGTTTGGGCCCAGCCTGGGCTACACAGTGAGTTCAAGGCCAGCCTGCACTACATAGTGAGACCCTGTTTCAAAAACAAAGGTGAATTTTATAGTATATAATTTATTATCTCAATCAAGTATGTAACAAACACAAAAACCTGCACTAAGGTCGACCTGACGGGGAAGAGGGGAGAACTGTGTGTCCACAGAGGGGTAGCCCTTGGCAGAGGCAGCTGAAGGGCCTCAAACCCCTGCGCCATTGCCTTTCACCGCCCCCCATCCCACCCTGCTGGCTGAGCCCGCCCCTTCTGGGCTGGAGGCTCCCTCTGCCCAGTGCTTCCTGATCTAATACCACCAGCAGGGGCAGGGATTCAGCAACCCCAATGAGACTGCAGGTGACCCACCAGGTCACCCTCCCTCACCAGGTTGGCTCACCAGGGTCATGCGACAAAGTGCAGCCCGGCCCACTGACGCCTTTCCGGCCCTGTGTCCCAGAAGAGGGCAGACGGGAAACGCCCAAGTCCAAGGTCAGGAGGCTGCAGCCCAAAGGGAATCCGAACTCCGGGCACAACGGCCCCTTGGAAGCGGCACCCACCTGGGCCCCATAATGAAGGGAGCGGGCTAAATCCACCAGGGCGGAGAGCTCCAACCCTCAAGCCCTAGAGGGGCTTGAGTGTGAGTCCTGATTCTGTAAAATGCATATCCAGTTTCCCACCAGGTTCAAAACAAAGAGGAACAGACCACTGGCTGCCACTTTCCCGTAGGAACTTGCCACGGCACCCCTTCCGGTCTGCCCCACGCAGAAAGAAGCAGGCCAGTAGGAAGAGGGCCAGGGCCTGTGCTCGGGGGCTGACGATGGATGATGACCCCTCCCAACGCCCCTAGTTGTCCTTGGGAGCCTGCGTCCACGTCGAGGAAGAACTGCCCACCGACACCAGTACAAGTTTCTTCACAAATAAATCAATACACACAGCGCAGAGCTTCCTACAGCTTCGCAGTGTCCACCCCACAGCGCCTCCTTCCAAGGAGGAGCTGGGAAAGGCCGACGTGCTGAGGCCGGCGCCCACCCCGGGGATGCCCGCGCCAGGGGCAAAAGGATCAGCTTCCCAGGCGCTGCTCAGACGGGGTGCCAGCCGCCTGTTGTCACCTGGACTCCTCAGACCGGTGACCACTCCAAGGCGAGGGGGCATCCAGGTCTTGAGCAGCGCCGGCACGTTGCCAGGCAAGAGCTGCGCGGGGCAAGAGGAACGCAGCAATTTGCAAGGACCGGGCCCGTCCCCGGCCCCTGCGCGGGCAGGACGGGGCGCCACCCAGACAGGGGCAGGTCTTGCAACCACCTACCACTAACCCTAACTGGGGACCCCCAGGATGCTCTGCCGCGGTTGGGGCACAGCCTTGCGGGGACGACGCATCCGCTCGTCGTCGCTGAGGCCCAGCACGGCCGACAGGTGGCCGATGTAGCGGATGGCCAGGCGCAGCGTCCCGCCCTTCGCGATGCTCCGGCCGGCGGGCGCCACCGACGGCTGTAGGAAGCGGCGCGGCTGGAGCAGGGCCCGGGCGTGCGTGCGCATGCGCAGCTCCTGTCCCCCGCGGGCGCTGCTCCAAGGTCCCCCGCGGGTCCGCAGCCCAGGGCGCTGGGGTCGGGGAACCCGGGCGTCACTGGATTGGCGGTCGGCTGCAGTCTCCGCTGAAGCGCGGCGGCGCCCGAGCTGCGCCCCGGTCCCAGGGGGGCATCCAGGCCCCGCAGCGAGACCGGCGCGCGTCTGGGGTGCAGGTGTGAAGTGGCCCCTTGCCGCCCGCGCGGCACATCAAAGCGGGCCGGGTGTGCAAAGGTGGGAGCCTTTGGTTTCCCCTTCCACACCCCCCCCTTGTGGGCCTCCTGCCTGTGCCCTGAGCCTGGTGCTGCCTGCAGGTTAAAGAGAACGGGGAGTTTGGGTCCTAGGGTTGGGATCGCCTTTACCTGTTGGGGACCTTGAACAAATTCTAAATAGTCTTTTTTTTTTTTGAGACAGGGTCTCACTATGCAGTTCAGGCCAGCCTTGAGCTCACTTTGTAGACCAGGAACCTCAAGTTGATCCTCCTGTTTCAGCCACCCGAGTGCTGAGATTACAGGCATCTGCCACCATGCCTGACCAAATTCTTAATGGTCTTGCCCCTTCCTTCCCACTGTGTGTAACAGGAGTTTCCGTGCTTGCACTAGCAACTGTGGAATAGGGTAAGGACCAGGAGTGAGACCTGCTTCCCTCCAGAGGTGAAGAAGCTGTCTAAGAAGAATCAGGCAAGCTGGCCACCTCTGGAGAGCAGAGGAGGGGTAAGCCTGCTCCCCCATGCACATGCCCCTAGCCTGGCAGTACCCAAAGCTTGGCCTCCGGCCGCAGATTCTGCCACTATCCTATCACTGGCACGCCGCCACTTTGGGGCAAGTGGAACAGGTTTGTCAAATGTAATGTGAATCAAAGTGATGCAGAAAAAACACTTGACAAAACTGGACACCATTTTGTAATAAAATCTTTTAGCAAACTAGGAACAGAGAAGAACTTCCTTAGCCTGATACAAGAGCCTACAGGTAAACATCACACCACATAATAAGACGCTGAAACCTTTCCCCTAATGTAAGGAACCAGGTGAGGACGGCTGCCCTCACCATGTCTATTCAACGTCATGTTGGCCGGAAGGTCTGGGGCGTGGAGCAAGATAGAAATGCAGGCGGGAGGGGAGGAATGAACTCCACACTTGCAGACAATGCTCAGTGTATCACCTTCTCAGGAATGTGAGCTTGCGCCGTCCCCAGGGGGCACTCCACACATGGCCACCTACTGTCCCGCTGGACCGTGGTGCCCGGCATCACGCCCCTTTCTATTCTACCAAAGCAGCGGCTTTTAGGATCTCTTTTGGTGCCAGGCCCATGAAACTGATGGGTGAGCCAGGCTGTGGCAGCAAAGGCCAGGTGGCTTGGAACCTACTCCTGGGGCATCAGCCCCCACCCCACCTTTGTCTCTTTATCATCTGCAGAGGAGTCTGCACCCTTCTCCCGAGGGCTGTCCCAGCAGCTGCACAATGCCCACGTCATGGTCCCACCCAGGAGAGGCAGAGCCACTCCTCTCCTCCTGCAGTAGGGTGCATCCTTTCTGGGACCCCAGATCCAATCTGAGAACCTGAGCAGGGAGCCCAGTGATTGGGCCTCTTCAGTGGTGCCAAGCCTGAAGAAAAGCAGTTGCACATTGGTCGTTGTCCAGGGACTGCATCCTACTATCCAGTGACTGCCAAACTGAGTGTCCAAAAAAGCCTTTGATCGTGATTCAACATTGAAACCAGCAGCAGAGGGAGTTCAGAATGACCAAATACTGGTGTGTTATCATAGCATCTTTGTTAACTTGAAAATGTAAGCATATATACTTTTCTTTTTTTGTCTTTTTGAGACAGGATCTCGCTACACAGTTCAGGCTGGCTTTGAGCTCACTTTGTAGCCCAGGTTGGTCTCAAACTCGCAATAATCCTCCTGCCTTAGCCTCCCAAGCGCTGGGATTACAGGCATACAGCCACCATGCCTAGCTAAGCAATCATACTTAACAAGTCAAAAAGATCCACAGATACAGAGTGTAACAAACCTCTCTCCTGGGCCGCCTCTGAGGTACCCAGCTGCCTACTCCAGAGGAAACCACCACTCCTGGCTTCCCGTCAGCAGTGCTTTGAAATGAATTTGTATTTTATTAGCTACAAAATCAACTAGACATATGTGGACAAGGGGCCACATGTGTGGGCAGTTCTTTGTATGTTGAAAACATGCCTGAGAAGTCTCACCTGAAACCTAATAGCATTAATTGAGCGAATGGGAGCCTTGGAGAGATTCGTAGCAGCAGAGGCAGCATGATAAGAACAACCCTGTTTGGGGGTGGAGGGAGGGTTGAAAAGGCACAGGGGGCCTGATGTGGTGGTGCATGCTTGTAATCCCAGCACTCTGGGAGGTGAAAGCAGCAGATCACAGATTTGCGTCCAGTCCAGACAACTTAGCAACTTAGTGAGACTGTGTCTCAAAATGAAAAAATTTAAAAGGGCTGGGGATGTAGCTCAGTACAAAGGCCCTGGGTTCAGTCCTCAGCGCCATGGAGGGCAGGGGAGGCAAACAAGTGCAGAGGCAGAGGCCAGCACGATGGCACGAGAGAGGCGGGGCGGTGGTGAGGGGAGACCCCAGCCGCATGTGTGGGTCTGCTGTCCTCAAGGCTGATGGGGTAGCCTCCCTCCTATTGCCCCAGGGGTCTCTGGGAACATCTTGGAGCCCAGCTGAGCCAGGCCCTCTCTCTGGCCCTCCTCTTTGATCTCCTTATCGTGGCCAGCCTCTCCCCTCTCCGCTGGGAGCTCAGTTAACGAGTTCTCCAGGCGCAGGGCCCACTTGTCCTCCCACCGGGCGGAGGCCTTCACACTTGTGGGGCCTGTGTTTTGACAAGTGCCAGAGCCAGTGGCTGCTGCCCCCTGCCTGAGCCTGCCCTGGCCTGGGAAAGGAGACCAGGGTGCAGCCCCACCGGAGCAGGAGCAGAGGCGGGAGTCTGAGCCAGGGCAGAGTGGGGACAGGCAGGACCACAGCCCCCTCAGGCCCAACCCCAGCATTCCAGCTAGGCCAGGCTGCTTCCTCGGGCCAGGCCCAGTCCTGGTACTGTGCCCCCTGCCCTGGCCCAGCTATGGCGCCCTCATTTCCCAGCCTGCCCTCCACACCCACACCGGAGTGCTAATCAGAGGTGCTAGGAAAATACCTCCCTTGCGGCCCTAATCCCAACCCGGCTGGAGCCAGCAGCCCCAGGAGAAGGAAGTGGGGCTGCTAGCCTTCTTAGCGTCAGGGAAGCTCCTAAATTGGTGTCCCAGATAGCCAGGGACCTTCCAGCACCTCCACAGCAGCCCTGAAAGTGGAGAGGAGGTCACCAAGAAGCCCCCATCTGCAAGTGGCCTCCACGTTGCCTAGAGTCAGGCCTGTGGTTAGAGCCTGTGTCCTTTCATCCCCGTGCCCCGGCAGTCCCCTCTGTGTCTCAGGGCCCTGGCTTCTGCTTCTGTGCCATGGGGACTGTCCCTGGGGTGGCTGGGCTCTGCTCACACGCAGCCACTGATGTGGGCACAGTCTCAGTAGAGGAGGAAAAAGAGGCTCTGAGAGGGTGTCTCACGTCACACAGTTGGCAGGGCAGACCTGGGGACCAAAGCCTGTGTGCTGCCCTCCCTGCCTCTCCCTGTCCCGGGGAGTGAGGAGGACCCCAGAACCCTCAAGTCTGCAGTAGGCCTTGCTTCACATCCCAGTGGCCCCTAGGGATGTAAAAAGAGAATTTTCTAGGCCCCACTGGAACTGAGGGTGGAGCCTAAGAATCTGAGGCATGGTGGTGCACGATTGTCATCCCAGCACTGTAGGAGGCTGAGACAGGAGGATCCAAAATATGAACCCAGCCTGGGGAACTTACCAAACCCTGTCTCAAACTAAGAAAAGGGCTGGGGATATAGCTCAGTGTGAAGGCCTTGCATACAACCAAAAACAGAAATAAGAAAATCTCCCCAGAACTATGAAACAATGCTACCCCCAACCCAGAGAATTAAAAGGCCACTGGGGGGACGACCCCGCCTCCCTCCCCTAGATCCTGTCCCCACTGGGTCACAAGTAGATGAAGCAGGACCCAGAGCAGTCAGAGGCCCAGGACTCCAGACCCCAATTCCTTCCCCTCAGCTCCTGAGGCTCCCAGGGGAGCCCCGCCGGCACAATCACCCCCTCACACCTCCAGACGGAGCTGGCCAGCCATCTGGAATAAATTACTCTGGACCCATAATCTGATTATCTAGCTGGGGACCTGCTAGGTGCTCAGCCAGTGGAGTCACAGGCAGCCGAGGGTGGGAGGAAGGGGTGGGAAGAGAAGAGAGAGATTTGGCTCCCGGGAAAGGCTCAGGAGGAGGTGCCAGAGCAGGTCGGGCTGCCGATAATGCCGAGTAAGTAGGTAGCACCTCTCTCCTTTGGCCATCACACTTGGCTCCTTTGCTTGGTCTGGATAAGCGGGGGTGGGCCTGAGCCTCAGAGTAAAAAGTGGAGAAATTGAGGCATAAAGGGATTAAACCAGTGACCCAGCCCAAAGCGAAGATGCAGGCCGTGAATGTGTGGAAACTTGACATCTGTGCCTCAGTTTCTCCAACTGCAGCAGAGGAGGGGCTGCCAGAACTGCCTGCCTTGGAGGAAGTCCCCCTTCTCTGGCCAGAGGGTTGGCCCCTGGTTTTCCAGTGTCCTCGCAGTCCCTAATGCTGCCAGCAGAGGGCGCCACACAGCCGCCTGGGAGCTTTGCACCTGAGCCAGGCAGCCTTTTCTCCAACTTTGAAAGGACTTAAAAAAAATAAAATCACTTATTATTTTATTATTTTATTTTACAGTACTGAAGAGTGAACCCAGGATCTTTGCACTGAGCTACATCCCCAGCCCTTTTTAGCTTTTTATTTTGAGACAAGTTCTTGCTAAGTCATTAAGTTCCCGGGACTGGGCTTGACCTTGCAGTCTTCCTGGCTCAGCCTCCCAGAGTGACCACCATGCCTGAGGAGAGAGGACTTTTCTCTGGAGCTGCGGCCATGAAGCCAGGCTTGGGCCCAGGGGCAGGGGTGATAGGTGGATGTGTCAGGGATGCTGGGCTGGTTTAAGAAGTGGGTGATGCAGCCAGGTGTGGTGGCGCACGCCTGTAAGCCCAGCACTGAAAAGGCTGAAGCAGGAGGATTGTTGTGAGTTTGAGACTAGCCTGGGCTACAAAGTGAGCTCAAGGCCAGCCTGAACTGCACAACGAGACCCTGTCTCAAAATGACAAAAAAAAAGAGAACGGTTGATGCCTGGCTCAGCACCCACATGATAGGCTGTGTGACCCCACACAGGTCGTTTGCCTTCTCTGAATCCCAGGCCTCCAAGCCCTTTCCAGCCATGCTGCTGCCTTCACTGCAGCCCACTGTGTTCGTAAGGAGCCAGAAGAGAGGTGGGGTGGGGCGTGTGGCGGGACCCTCTCCCAGGACCAGGATCCCATAGCCAGGGGCTCCATGCTGGAGAAAGCCCACCCAGTGTGACACCGTGGGTCTCATGAGCGAAGCCGAAAGAAACCCAGAGCCTGAAACACAGCACAGAGCCATTGAATGATGCAACGTGACTGACAGGGCCTGATACACGTGGCTTGTTTGTGTTTTGTGGTGATGAGGATTCAACTGAGGGCCTTTACATTCAGCTATATCTCCAGCCCTTTTATTTGTTTGTTTGTTTATTTATATTTTGACACAGTGCACTTGAAACAGGTTCTTGCTAAGTCACCAAATTGCTTGGGCTGGGTTGGAACTTGTGATCCTCCTGCCTCAGCCTCCTTGACTGCTGAGATTTTAGGCCTGCGCCCCCATTGCCTGTTTTGTGCCTTTTTTCTTTTTTCTTTCTTCCCCCCCGCCCCCGGCCTTTTTGAGACAGGGTCTCACTATGCAGTTCAGGCTGGCTTTGAGCTCACTTTGTAGCCCAGGCTAACCTCGAACTCACAACGATCTTCCTGCCGCAGCCTTCCGAGTGGTGGGATTACAGGCATGTGCTTCCACCCCCAGCACTGTGCCTGCATTTTATACATAAACGTATGTGTATAAAAGGCTGCACAGACAGAACCCTCAGGAGGGACACCCAGGAGGCACGCCAAGAGGTCACATGTCCTTTAGGAACAGGAATGCCTTCTCTAAATGAGCCACATGAGATTTTGTCCCTGTGTGACTGTAACAGAATGAACCTATGCTAACCAAGATGGCCTCAGCCTGGCCAGGTGGTGTGTCTCAGGGGCCACAGTCAGTCCACTGCTGCCTACCATGTTGTCACATGGCATGTGACTGTGTGGAATAGCATCCTGTGTGGGGCTGGGGCAGGTCTGGGCTCCAGGTCAGAGAGACTGTAATCTTATCTGCTGTGTGTCCCTGTCTCACAAACAGACTGCATTCATATGTTTCATGTGCAATTTAAACATGATTTTTCGAACACAGGATAAGGAAAACCTTAAGGAACCTCAGTGTACACAATTTACTAAACTGTTAGGACCAAGCCACGTACTACCAAGAATGCCTCAAAACTCTCATTCAAAAAAAAATCAAAACAAAACAAAAAAACCAACTCTCATTCCAAAGCATGGGGTGGTGGTGTAGTCCTATAACCCCAGCCAGTCAGGAGGCTGAGGCAGGGGCATTGAGAGTTTGAGGCCAGCCTGGGCTACCTAGCTAGACTTTGTCTCAAAATTTAAGAATTGTAAAAGGGCCGAGGACAAAGGTCAGTGGCAGAGCACTTATGCCACTGAGCTGTATCCCCAGCCCTATGTTCCCTTTCTTTGTCTTGTCCGTATTCTCTTTGATGAATGAAAGATAAGGAAGGAGGGAGGACAGCCCCCTCCTCAGCTAGTTTGCACCCCAAGAGCAGAGTCCAAGCCGAGGGCAGCACTTACTGTCCTCTTTGTCCTTCCCAGGAGCTGCAGGGCCTCGGAAGGCCACTCCCGCCCTGCAGGGCCCAGACAGGGTTCCCCCTCCACTCCTCAGCAGACACCTATTTCAGAGATGTGGAGACTGAGTCCCAGTCTGGAGTGGAGTAGAGGCCCTGCTGCCCCTGCTGGCCTGGGCACAGCTGCTGCACCGGCTTCCAGGTTCAGCCTTCTCTTCGGGCAGACCGCAGCCTCCCGACTCGGCACCTGCGCCGTCCCAAAGGCGCCACCCCTTTTTGTGACTCCTGACCAGCTCCCCGCTTCAGCTCTTCCCCTCCTGCCCTCTCCTTCCTCAGATTGCCTCCCTCAGACCCCCACTCCCCACTCAGTAGGCAGGGCCAAGCTCACCCGCTGGTCCATGCCAGCCCCTGCCTCACCCTGGGGCTCCCACTGCAGTGCTGCCCCCCACCCACATCTTCCAGCTGCAGCAAAATCTCACAATGGGAAGGAAACCCCCAGTTCCAGGCCCCTGTCCTTCCTGGGACCCGCCAAACCATGCAGTGGGGCCCAAGCCTCGGGTCAATGGTGCCTGCAGGGGCAGCAGCTTGTTCCTGTGGGGCTGCAGTGAGCCCAGCCCTGCGCCATGAGCACAGGCAGCCTGTGATTCTGCACCAGCGACCTGTGGTCGGATCCCTGGCTCTGGGGACCTGAGGTCAGTGGTGGGAGTTCTCCGGGCCCAGTGTCTTCCTCTGCACTGGCTTGTGGGGTTTGATCAGTGTAGGCCAGGGGACAGGCTGGCTGCTCTGTGACCTTGCCCTGTGGTTCTTTGTTGCAGTGACACTGGTCCTGCTCTGGCAGCAGGACCATGTCATCCGACTTCCCTGGCTATGCCCTCGCCATGGCTGTTCAGGGATGCAGAAGCAAGAGACCCTTGCAGACCACCCCACAACACACACACACACACACACACACACACACACACACACGCATATCTTTGCCCTGGCCCCCCCACCCCGCCACAGGACAATGCCCTGGGCTGTTTTGGCGGCCCCCACACGCTCGCTTTCCCAAGTTGACACCTTCTGTGTCAGCAGGCAGCCAGGAGGTGTGAAGGCGGCCCTGAGCTCGCTGGTAATGAGAACACCACCCGGCACTCGCCCTGCCCACCTTCCCGCCTACACTCCCACAGCCCGATACCCCAGGTCCCGGGGAGCCTTGGACAGGACAGGAAGGGAGACCAGTGTTCAGAGGCCCACGGCAAGGTGGCTTCATCCCTGGCCCTGCTGCCAAGCCTGTGCTACCTGCTCAGGGAGCAAGTGAGGGCAGATGCCCCAGAGTGGGCTACAGCAACAGGGAACTGTTGGTGTGGGAGGGCTTGTGCTCAGCCACCAGGGTAGGCTGGACAGGGACAGCGCCTGTCCTGCCCCTCTGCAGGCCCAGAGCTGGGTGAGCCTGAGGGGTAGTTTGGGCCCCAGCTCCCACGTGGTTCCCACCTGACTTCGGGGTTGCTGGCAGCACCAGGCTGGCCCAGCCATGGCGGCACTGCTTGGCACAGCTGAGCCACAGGCTCTGGGCACAGAGGAGAGAGCAGTGGGATGGCCCAGCCTGAAGCTGCCGGGAGACCTTGCCCTGAACTCCATTGCACTGGGACGCCAGAATGCTGAGGCTACGCCTCCTGTCCCCTCCCTGATTCAGAACCACAGCTCTGGAAGCACGCCCGTGGTCCCCAGGACCAGCATCATGTTGTGCACAGCTTAGCAGGTGCTGTTACTGCCCACCCACTCCAGGTCCCAGGTGTGCTCAGGGCATCGTTTTCTGGCCTCTTCTTGTACTCCACAGCAGCTGCTCTCTGCCTCACAAGACAGAGCCTCTGATCCTAGAAAGCCCCTCAAATTCCCCCAGGAGGCCCTGCTAGCTCCAGGTCTTTGGAGGCAACTACTACATCCTCTCATTTTTTCTTCTTGGGTCAAACACCCAAGCCCTTCAGCTATTTTGCTAGTGACCCTGCTTTAGTCCCCTCACCAAACTTTCTCCCATGAGCTAGAGATTACCCAAGCCATCACTCATACCCCAGGTTTCACCGCGTACTGCAGGTGTGGCCGGTGCTGCATAGGAAGCAGAAGCCCTTGCTTCCTTGGCTGAAGACGTCCTTCTTGCAAATTCACGTTGGCCCCTAACATGTGGAAGGAAGTGACCCTGGCCTTCCCCACGTGCGCTGCCCTTGACCCTAGGACTCCAGGCCCCTAACTTGGAGGAAGGAGACATGAGGTTCTGTGGAGTCCATCTTACTAGACTGAGGGCTGCTCCAGCCTGTCAGGATCTCTTTGGATCCTGGCTGTCAAGCAGTTCGCTTCTGGTCTCATGTCTGACTAAGGGAGATCAGTTCACAGCTTCACACCAGGCTACAAGGCTGCAGGGAAAGGCTGGGAGCAGGTGATGAAAGCCTGCCTCCCCAGTGGACAACCGCCCAGGGCTCTTGCCGTGGTCACTCAGCCGTGATGCACTGAATAGTCACTGAGCCCACCAGCCCCTCCGTGACATGGAAGCTTGGGAACTTTCTCATGATGCAGACAAGGACGGTCATACATCATACACTCAAAGTTCTCCTTAAAAGCTTTAAAGAAATCCAGGGGTGGACAGTCCAGACCTGGTATGGTGCTTCCACTTATTCCATAAATAAGTAAATAAACTGCTGTCAGTGCCTCAGGACTTCTTTTTACTTCCCCCTCTTTAGTGTGCAGCTTCTGTGCCACATACTGCTTCAGGCTCACAGGAAGGCAGCCGAAGTGCCAGCCGGCCCACGTTTCCCAGATAGGAGGAAGGTATGAGGGAGGGGACCACAGGTCCACCGCTCCCGGTGTGAAAGTGCACTCCCAAGCCAGGCCTGATGGCACATACCTGGGGCCCAGCTACTTGGGAGGTGGAGGCGGGAGAATTAACGTTCAGGGCCAACCTGGTCAACTGAGGGAGACTCGGTCTCCAAAAAGGCCGAGGGTGTGACTCTGTGGCAGAGTGTCCCCCAGCACGTGTGAGGCCTTAGGTTCAATTCCTGGGATGGGGCAGGGAGGGGACACAGTGAATTTAAAGGGTTTGTTTAGGTTTATCCTCTGTAACAAATTTGAGGCCAGCATGGGCAACACAGGGTGACTGCTCAACAAAAATAAATAACTAAATATAAGAGCCCTCCCAGAAACCACTGACACTGGCCATTCCGTTTGCATGTTAATAGTCGTGCAGCTGTACCGTGCTAGGTATGGTGGTGCACACCTGTAAACCCAGCACTGGGGAGGCTGAGGAAAGACCATCTTTGTGAGTTGGAGACCAGCCTGGGTTCCGAAGTGAGCTCAAGGCCGGCCTGAACCCCATAGCGAGACCCTGTCTCAAAAAGATAAAACAAAACAAAACAAAAAAGATGTTGCGTGGCAGCTAGCAGTGTCAGCCACACCCATGAAGTCCATACACCCACGACCACGCCCAGTAGCTCCCATCCAGATGGGATGCACCTGCGGGGGCTGGCTCGCCAAGGCCTGGACAGCACCCAGCTGGAAGCCTCCTCCAGAACAGGGAGGTCAGGCGCCAAGAGAACTCTGAGAAAGCCCCTCGGGCTGGGACCTGTGCTGAGCTTGTCTGCTCTGAACCCGGCGCAGGTTCCAGCACAGGGGAAACCCAGGCTCCACACCCACTGGCAAGAGGGGTGCCCCGTGTGAGGCTCCAGCCTGTGGCAGGTGGGTCGGGCACGCGGGCCCAGGCCCTATCACACGAGCAGCTGCTTCTGAGGCTGCCGTGCAGCTTTACCTAGGCTCATCTGTCAGCAGCAGCACCAGGCACCCCATCTTCTCCTGCTTCCTCCGCCTCCAGCTGTGGTGAGGAGCGGGTGTCCCAGAGGATGGCGCTGGCCGGCCCCAGAGGAGAGAGGGGGCACCTACGACCTGGGGCTGGACGGTTGCAGAGGAGCAGATCACTTTCCTTGCGCTAGGGCCAGCGCTGGAGAAACAGGCCCCTTGCAATCAGTCTACTCCTTTACCTGCTCTGCTGCCCTGAGCCTGCTAGATGCCTAACACCAGCTAAATACTATGCCACACTACTGTATTTTACCCCAATTACCCCAGTGTCAGAATCCCCACTTCATGGATGAGAAAACTGAGGGTGAATTTCCCAAGCGGCAGAGCTGGGTCCCCAAACCAGGCCTGAGTCTCGGCAGCCAGCTCTAACCTCAGGGGACCCTGCCTCCCAGGACTGGGGGGGGGGGTGATGCTTTGCGCTCCCTCCCGGTGATGAAGGTGCCACAGTGTGCTTTATACTTCAGGAACCTGGCTGAGGGGCCAGGGAAGAGCCAAGGCCACAGTGAGCCCAGGGGCTATCTTCCACAGCTTCGGCTGTGATGTCCCACAGTCAGGGCTCTGGGCCAGGCCAAGCCAAGGCTGCAGCAGGCCAGCCTGGCCCAGAGAGGGAAGGGGAGCAGGTACTGCGTGCAGGGCCCTGTGCTTGGCGCACGCTCATTATCAGTGTTGCACATGGGGCTCCCCTGTAGACTGTCTCCATAGGTGTGTGGGGGTGGGGGCATGTTCCAGATCTTTGGAGGTCACAACCTTAGCAGAAACTATAAAGCTGTTCCACCGCTGCATATGCAGCTGCTCGGCTCTGCAGAAAACTAAAATCACACTGAAGAGGTATCAGTAAGGGACCGACTATAGTAGGTGATTTGCAATGGAGTATCTGGGGTTTTTTTGCAGTGGAATATTATACTGTGATTAAAATATGTGAATCAGGGCCAGGGATATAGCTCAGCAGTGCAGCACCTGCCTGGCAAACATGAGGTCGAGTTCAATTCTCGGTACAAAAAAAATATGAGTCAGAAACATCAATAAAAATACACTGAAGTTACAGAGTGTAGCCCAAGCTTTTTCTGTCCAGGGGTGCAGATGGGTAGGGGAAGTGATTTCCAATGTCCTGTATCACAGTAGGATTACTATGTTGATGACAACTGATTTTGTGACTTCAAATGACTAATCTTCTGTTAGGAGATACTTTTTTTTTGAGACAGGGTCTTTCTGTGCAGTTCAGGCTGGGCTTGAGCTCACTTTGTAGCCCAGGCTGGTCTCGAACTCACAATAATCCTCCTGCCTCTGACTCCCGAGTAATGGGATCATAGGCATGTAACACCATGCTCAGCAGGAGATATTATTTTTGAAATCTTGTTTTAAACCCTCTTACATCATTGGATTAGTATGTTTTCCGTTGCTATTGCAAGACATCAGAAGCTGGGTAATTTGTAAAGAAAAAAAGTTTCATGAGCTCACCAGTGCTGGGGGCCCCAGAACATGGTGCCAGCTTCTTCACATACTGGTAAGGCCCTGATAGCTGGCAGCATCACTAAGTTGGGACCATGTGTGGACAAGAGATTATATAGCAAGATGGACCTAGGGAGGAGCTGGCCTCGGTCTTACTTGTTTATTTGTAGCAGAAATTGAACTCAGGACCTCGTGCTTTCCAGGCAGGTGCTGTGCCACTGAGCTACATCCCTAGCCCAGTCTTACTTGTTTTTGAGACAGGGTCTCACTATATAACCTAGGCTAGCTTTGAACTCACAGTGATCCTCCTGCCTCAGCCTCCTAAGTGCTAGGATTCACCACACACAGCCTTGGCCTCACTCTTTGAAACAACTCTGAAACCAACTCACCAGGGCCTACGAGAACTGCATTAATGTTCCAAGGGCACACCCGTAATAACCCACCCAACTCTCACTGCCCCCCTTGTCTCGTGGTCCTGGGGATCGAAGCCAGGATCTTTGCATAGAGCTACACCCCCAGCCCTGACTTTTAAAATTTTTATCAGTACATGATCCCAGTACATGATGAGCACAGTTCTGTGGGGAGCTTGTGCAGGCACACAGCACCTTAATTCTTTCCCTCATTCCCTTCTCTTTCTTTCTCCCTCCCTCCATCCCTTAGCTCCCTTCCTTTCTGCAAAAGACTTACCTCATTTCCTATTTTTTTTATTTTGTTCTTTTTATGGTTTGCTTGTCTCATATAAGAGAAACTGTGTGATATTTAAACTTGTATGATTTATTTCACTTAACACTGAATCTCTTGAGGTGCATCCGTTTTCCTACAAATGCCTCCTCCTAGCCCCTTTTAAAAATTTGAGACAGGGGGCTGGGGATATAGCTCAGTGGAATAAGCGCCTGCCTGGCAAGCGCAAGGTCCTGAGTTTGATCCCTGGTACCACAAAAAAAAAAAAAAAAAAAAAAAAAATTTGAGACAGGTTCTAAGTCACTAAGTTGCCAGACTGAACTAGAACTTGCAATTCTCCTGCCTCAGCCTCCCAGATGGCAGAGATTATATGTGTGCCCCACCATACCCCAGCAATCTGACCCACTACTAGCAAAACGAAGTGAGTCCTGACACAGAATGGTCTTTAATCATGTGCTGTCTTTCTGGGCTTGGTGGTGCACACCTGTAATCCCGGAACTGCAGAATAAGATGTACAATGCAGAGTGTGCGTAATAGACCTGCATAAGTAGTGTCTTGGCTCAGGTCCCATCGCTGACTGAATACTACAGGCTGGGTAATTTGTAAGGAAATGTGTTTCTGACAGTCTGGAGGCTGGGAGGTCCAAGATCTTGGCACCGGCATCTGGTAGGGCAAGAAACATCGCCTGCCAAGACAGAGTGAGCATGTTAGAGCGCGCCTGCACTGCCAGCAACACGCCTCTCCCAGAGCACCCACCAGTGCCAATGCACATAGGCCACTCACAAGCACAGAGGGCTCCAGACCCAGCCACCCCCAAAGTTGCGCCTCTCAACCCACTGCACTGGGGACCAAGCTTCCAGCATGGGAAATCAGGGCAGGGGGACAGACCCAAAGGGCACTAAGCACTGTGTGCCTTTTGAGGATTCTAAGTTTATGCAGACACACAACCTAGTAACTGCTGCCACCTCCGAGGAGTCACAGGGGTGGTGAAGGGGACTCCAGCCTCACCTCTCACACTTCCATTTCTCACAGAGAAACGGACTGCTTATGTAACTCGGGTAATTACAAGGTGATTTTTATATTTTGTTTTGTTTTTGTCTTTTTGAGACAAAGGTCTTCCTATACAGTGCAGGCTACCCTTGAGCTCACTTTATAGCCCAGGCTGGTCTTGAACTTGCCATGATCTTCCTGCCTCAGCCTCCCTGAGTGCTGAGATTACAGGTGTGTGCCACCGCCCAGCTTTTGTTTTTTGAAACTGATCTATTTTTGAATGCTGTTGTCATGCGCACCTCTAGTTGATGGCTGATTTTGTGTGTGCCTTGTGTTGGGACTCAAACTCAGAACCTTGCACTTGCCAGGCAGGTGTTGTGCCACTGAGCCTGATGGCTGGTTTTTAAATTACGTCACCCTTCTTCTCAACAATCCTTATGGCTCCCTACAGCTTTGGGAAGGACTTCCAACTCCAGCCCACCAGCCCGCAGGACCCTAGGGGCTCACTGCCAAGCCTCTGCTTGGACTCTTTCTGGAATGTTCTCCCTGCTCCCCTCTCCCTGCTCAAATCCTACTTAGGCTCACGGCCCAGAGATCGGCTGCCTCCGGCCCTCCCCGTCCTCAGGCTCAGCGCTTTCCCTGACATCACAAGAACCCAGATGCCTCCTTCAAGGTGTGCCTGTTACTGAGAAGTTTACTTGGTCAATTTTGCTGTCAATCATTTCTCACATCAGTCCTGACAGTAGACGCCATAATTATTACTCGTTTGACTGAGTTCTGATTAAGTTCAGGTTAAAGGCCCTGCCCAAGGGCGCCTAACTAGTGGTAGAGCTACTAGTTATATAACTGGCTGTTCATGTGTCTTTCAAGACTGAAATCTCAGGACTGCACAGGTGGTAACTAGCTTGGTCACCTGGTGTGGCTGGCATTTACCAGCTGCTAAATAATTATGAATTGATAAATAATGCCCTTAAAGTCCACTGAATGTTAGTATCTTCTTTTTAAAATGATACCAGCAAAGGGCCCATGATTCCAAGCGCTCCACGGGGATCATCCCAGGCAGCAGGCCTCTTCCCTCATACCGGAAGGATGAGGCTACCTGGGCCCACAGGTGGTCAGTGATCTGCTAAGGCCACCCAACGAACAGGCCAATCTGGGCCCCATCCCCCATTTCCATGGCCCACTATGCCTCATCCGGTTCTCCAGAGTGCTGGGTTCCCAATCTCAGGCATAGAAAGAAACATGGGCATTGAGATGATTTTCTCAGCGTCACTCAGCCAATCGGCAAGGGCTGAGGATCATGGTAAGTTCGAGACCTGGGGACCCCAGGGAGGCTCCCCCTAAAAGCGCGCCCCCTCCCCGTGGCCACGGCAGGGCCCTGGGGTGAGTTCTTGGGCACAGCTCCCGGAGGCTGAGGATGCCACGGGCCACCACTCCCGACGAGGGTCCATGAGACACGCAGGCCCTGGCAGCACCTCCAGGGGGGCTCGCGGGCACCCACCCTGCAGCTGGCAGACGAGAAAGCGTGCAGCGCGGGCGGGAGCAGGCGCGAAGCTCGGCAGCTCCATCCAGATGTGAGCTGTCCCTCCCACACTTCCCGGGTAGTGGGGGCCTCCATCAGGGCCCCGAGGAGTCAGAATCCACACCTCCGCAAATGGGCCGGCTTTCCCAGGGCCCCCTGCCCAGACCTTGCCTGGGCTCTGTGGGTTTTGACACCTCTCTGCAACCTGGCGGGGGGCCACCTCGCACCTTTGGTCAGGATAAAAGCCCAGGCCTGGAGGTGGCCCCAGCCTCCCGAGCCCGCAGCTCCGGCCATGGCCCGCTCCCCGCCGCCTCCGCACGGCCTCCTTGGCCTCGACCCCTGGGTCTTCTCCCCGGGCTGGGGCTGGGCCGGCCACGCGGACTCCACGTCGCCGGCCTCCTCCTCCTCGGACTCGTCGGGCTCGTGCCCCTGCGACGGCGCCCGTGGCTCTTCGCAACCTGTAACCACTGCCCGCGAGGCCCGCGCCTCGGAGGCCACCGCGACTGCGCCGGGACGCGCGCGGCCCGGACCGGCGGCGGGACCGCGGCGCAGCGCCAGCGAGCGCGAGAAGCTGCGCATGCGCACGCTCGCCCGCGCCCTGCTCGAGCTGCGCCGCTTTCTGCCGCCATCCGTGGCGCCCGCCGGCCAGAGCCTCACGAAGATCGAGACGCTGCGCCTGGCCATCCGCTACATCGGCCACCTGTCGGCCGTGTTGGGTCTCGGCGACGATGGCCTGCGGCGGCGGCGGCGGCGGCGAGTTGACGCGGCGTCCCCGCGGGGCTGCCCGCTGTGCCCCGACGGCGGCGCGGTGTCCTGGGGGTCCCCGACTACCTGCCCCGGACCCAGCGCTGTGCCCGAGAGCCTGGGGAGCAGGGTCTCCGACGCCGATCCCTGGGGAACACCCCCTTACTGCCCCAAGATACAGTCGCCCCCACACCAGCCCCTGAGGAGAGCCCCCGACGCTGCTCTTTGGATGCCGCCCCAGGCCTGCGCGGGGACACAGCCGTCCCCAGAGCCCTCGAGCGCTGCTGTGCCCTGGACGCAGCCGCCTGCGCCCCGCGAGCTGGTGGCCGTGTACCAGGTACGAACTGCAGCCCTGGCCCCTGTTCCCAGGGTGGTCCTGGGCTCAGTGGTAAATGAGTGGGTTAGTGATCTTGGCAAAGGAGTGCGATTTAAGGGATCCCAGGTATCTTAATGGTGTGGAAGGTGGAAGGGAGCTTGGGGGAGGAGGTGAGGGATGGCCCTCATCTTGCTCAGAGGCCCAGGTGGAAGATTGGGGAAGGGGTTGCCTTGTCAGGAAATTCTAAGCGCTCCTTTACGGCTTCAGTGAGGGGAAGCAGGGCCGGGGTGAGGACAGCGCTCCCGAACAGATGGGCCTGATGGGCCTGGACTTGGAACCTTCACCATTTCTTCAGGTTTCATTCATTCATTTATGAATGACTTGCAGTCTATAAAGGACCTACTAATAACCAAATTTTGCTGGATATGGTGGCATACCACAGCTCTCTGGGAGGCTGAAGCAGGAGGATTGCAAGTTTAAACTCAGTCTATGCAGTTTAGGGATTGAAACCCTGTTTTAAATTTTTTTTTAAAGCCAGGGATTTGTTCACTGCAAAAGCCCTAGGTTTAGTCCTTGGAAACATAAAAAGCAACAAAACCGAATAACCAATTTTATTAAATACTTCCTGTCTGCCCTCCACAGTTCTTAGCATTTTATATGTCTTCAAGCCTTCTAACAACTCTGCAGAGTGGGCATTAGCAGCCCACTGTACAGATGCAAAAACTGAGACAAAAGAGCTTGCCTGAGTTCACACGGCAGTGAGAAGCGGTGCAGGGGTCTGAGGGGTGGCAGTGCTCTCCAGAGCACTGGTGACCACTTGTTCCCTGCATCCATGGCACTGGTGCTGCCCATATGTCACCAGCCACTGACCGGGAGCACCCCACTAACAAGCTCTTCTCTCCCACAGGGAATCGCTGTGCAGGAGCCCTGTCTGTCACCGGGGAGCCCACCCCTCCTGTCCCGCCCTTCATGCCAGAGACTCCAGCCTCACACCCTGTGGGATTGCTGGGGCCAGAGGGCCGAGGTGCTCTCCAGCTCAGAGCCCCGGGGCCCCCGGCCCACCTTCCAGCCCGGTGATGTGAGCCCAGCCCAGCGCTCAGGCCTGCAGCTCAGTGGCCACCCTGACCCTTGCCAAGAAGATGTGGAGGGCACCCACCTGGGTGTCTTCTACTAATGGCGCTGTGGACGCCCTTCTCAGCCTGAAGTCAGGCCCACCATGTAGACTGGTCATGTGCTTCTTCAGGGCCTTTTTAAGCTTCCTTTTGCCAAGGAGCCCCTGTTCTATGCAATGCCTACCATTGAAACAGTGTGGGAAACACGTAACGGGTCACAGTGGGGGCCTCGGCAGTGCCCGGGCACTGCTCTGGGGAGCCCTGTGCACTGCAGAGCACAGTCCAGGCTGCTCAGACCAGGGCACTGCTGGACCCCAGAGAAGGCCAGGGTGGGACTGGTGGGGAAGGGGGTAGGAGCCAGGCCTGCACCCTGCCTCTGGGTAACAGCTGGCCAGGATCCTGTGTGCTTTGAGATGTTGTAACTCTTTTAAAAAGCAAAAATACACGTAGTGAAAATTTGGTTTGGTCTCTATTCCTTCTATCCTTGTAGGTCTTTCTAAGTTTTCTGGAAAAGGGGGCAGGATGGGACTTTGGGAAACATCTGGCCACACTTCCCCTCCTTGAATCCAAAGCTGCTGGGTTGACGTGGCCCCTGCCTGTCAGTGTTCGTGTCTCCTGTGCCTGGGCTCTGGGGTGGGGGCTGCCGCTAGCCTGCCGTGTGTGCAGAGTGGCACAGGAGGCTGAGGGTTGTCCCCACATCACCTCTGCTTGCTTGCTTCCTTCTGGGTGCTTGGCTGCTCATGCCTGGGGTGCCTCATCCAGTTATGGACCAACAGGCCCAGGCTGGGGACACTTGTGCTTTCAGGTGCCTTCACGGCTGTGTAATGTTCTTTGCAAAGGGTGCTGTGAATGTGTCCCATGTACTTGTATCTAGGCTGCCATGGCAAAATGCCACCAAGCAGGTATCTTTGGCAACCAATCCATTTTCTCACTTCTGGAGCCAAGAGGAAGGTGTGGGCAGGGTTGTTCCTGAGCCTCCCTGGCTTGCGATTGGCCTCGTGCTCACTGTGTCATCTATGTCCTAGCTCTTAGAAGGTACCAGTCATACTGAGGTAGGGCCCACCCTAAGGACTTTACTACTCTTAATCACCTCTTTAAAGGAGCCTTCCAAATTCAGCTCCATTCTGCAGTACTAGAGGTTAGGCCTTGTATTAGTCAGCTTTTTTGTCCCTATAACAAAATATAACATAGATGTTAAGCACTCTGTGTAACTGTGGGCAAGCTTTGAAGTCTCCCTGCCTCAGACTCCTCAGGGCTGGGATTATAGGGTTGCACCGCCACACCCAGCTTTTCTTTAGTATCAGTATTCTTACATTTGACACATAGTAAGTGCTCAATAAAAGGCATAGCTAAGTAGAGACATTGTTGAAGAGGTGACCTAGTCAATTGGCTCTTAAGCCTGGCTGTGAGCTTTGCACAGTGGCAGTATCATAGGCAATGAGGGTTATCTAAGGAGGAATTAGTGCTAATTGAAAATAAACCTGGCAGCTAGGCAAGGAGGTGCATGCCTATAATCCCAGCACTCGGTAGGCTGAAGCAGGAAGATCCTTGCGAGTTGGAAGCCAGCCTGGACTACAAAGTAAGCTCAAGGCCAGCCTGAACTGCATAGCAAGACCCTATCTCAAAAGGACAAAAAAAGAAGCCCTGTCCCTTGTCTGTGGCTCAGACCCAGGATTCAGAACCCAGGCAGTGCCCTATTCTGTGCATCTCTGCTAAGTCCCAACAGGGGAGAAAGAGGCAGATGCGGGCACCCTCCTGGGATGAGTGGTTGACCCACACCTTCCTAGGGACCCCAGGCACCATCTGTAAGGGACTGGACACCTGCTGAGTGTCTCCCCAGCCACCCCATGACCAAATGTGGAAGGCGCTGGGCCCAGCATTATAGAAGATGCACTGATTTTGCACATGGCCCCCAAGGCTACAACAAACTGCACTGCCCAGCTTGGGGGTGCTACAAGGTCACCTCTGGCCGGCCCATGCCTTCTGCTTGCTGTACCTCCCCCTGGCTTGGGTACAGATGGTTCCCATACTGGTGGGTGGGGCCCTGGATAGGAGTCAGCAGCCTGAATTCTGTTAATTTCTGTGCAGTATTTGACCAAGTCTCTGCAGGTAGTGGGTCTTCCTCAGACTGGTTTCTTACAGCCATGTGGGGCATGATGGATGCCAGCATTGTAACCCGACATCAGAAGCATGCAGGTTTGATGTCACAGACCTTCACCTGACTGCAGATAAACCTGGGCTTCCACTGTGGGCAGCAACTGGCCAGAGCCGCTCTCTGTGCCCCAGCATCCTTGGCTGAAAGAGAGGTCTGAAGGAGAACCTCCATGGAAGAGCGTCTGCTCACATGTGAGGCCCTGGCTTCCATTACCAGCACCAAAAACATACTCATGAAAAATAATCAAACAATCATTTTTTCAGCTGGGTCTGGTGGCACACACCCGGCACTTGGGAGGCTGAGGCAGAAAAATTGTGAGTTTGAGGCCAGGCTGGACTACACAGCAAGATCCTGTCTCAAAACAAAACAGAAAAATAAAACAAAAGTATTTTTTAAAGCCAAGATATGCCTGATATGGTAACACAACTCCTGTAATCCAACTACTCAGGAGGCTGAGACAGGAGGATCCTTGCAAGTTCCAGACCAGGCTGGGCTACAAAGTGCACTCAAGACCAGCCTGAATGGCATAGCGAGACCCTGTCTCAAAACGACAAAAAAAAAAAAAATAAAAAGCCAAGATAACGATGGTCTTCCCTTAGGATCAGATAATGCACATCAACAGCTTGGCCTGTGCTGGCCACAGAGAGTAACAGGATCCGGCAGCTCTTCTCTCTAGCAAGCTGTCTCCAGGAGTGTTCCAGGAGCGCCGAGCCCACCAGGGACACAAGCGCTGCCCCTCCCCAATCTGGGCTTGAGAAGGTCAAGTGCCAGCCATGGCTGCTGGGTGCTGGCGACAGGAAGGGCTGGCCCAGGGCAGAGGGGTCAGGGATTTAATCTGGGGCGACCCAGGGAGCTTCCCTGGACAGGGCCCCCACACTGGCCAGCCCCGCCCTGCCGTTTGATGTGCTAATGGCAGCAGGGGAGTCAGAGCCTTCCAGGACCCTGCCCAAGCTTCACACACTGGCGGGGGTGGGTTGGGACAGTGGGGCATGGGGGTGGGGGGACAGGTGGGTTTTCAGCTGGGATCCTGTCTAGGGACATAACAGTCAGTTCTTCTGGGAGGGCCTTTGTGCTCAGAAGTCACTCCCTAACCACACCGCCCTCATGATGTGAGGAGACAGAGGCTCTGGGTTCAGATCGCTAACTTCAGAGAGAGTGGACCCCTAAGATCCAGCTGAAGACCCTGCTGTGCATAGCAACTGTAGGTGACCCAAGTTCCTGCAGCTGCCCACAACCCCTTCTGTCTTTACCCCCAGCCTTAATGCTCATTGGGGCTGGAGTAAGGGCGGGGACCAGGACCTGAGGGAGCTCCCCACAGCCCAGCTCCAGCCTTGCCCCAAAAAACACCTCAGGGCCACCAAAGAGCCATGTACCTTCTCCCCAGACCTGGCCACCAGGTCACCCGCAGAGTGCAAAGTGGCCTCTTGTACTGGGAGAGACACAGCCTAGCCTGGTGACTGGCCTGTCCGGGCCCTCAGCCCAGCCCCTTCACTGCTGCTCTGGAAGACACCCGGCCTCTTCACTGATTGCTAGCAGGCTGCCCCAGAGCCTGGAGAGGCTGCGAGACATGCGCTCGGCCAGGAG
>PVLD010021491.1:0-31322 GCA_004027595.1 Dinomys branickii
ACATGGGTGCACATATATCAGAGTGATATGATGCTTTCAGATCTTCTGGGAAAATACCCAGAAGGGGAATAGCTGGTTTGAATGGAACCTCTAGACCTAGTTTGCTGAGAAATCTCCAAACGGCTCTCCACAGTGGTTGCACCAGTCTGCATTCCCACCAGCAGTGTAATAGAGTCCCTATTTCTCCACAGCCTCGCCAACATTTGTTATTGGACGATTTTTTCATACTGGCCAGTCTTACTGGGGCAAGATGAAATCTCAGTGTTGCTTTTATTTGCATTTCTCGAATGACTAAGGATGTGGAACATTTTCTCATATATTTATTTGCCATTTGTATTTCTTTGTCTGAGAAGTGTGTATTCATCTCAGATGCCCATTTCTGGATCAGGCCAAAATCTTGACGTGGGCGGCGTCCTTGCTACTCTGCTCCTGAGGGGTTCCATGCTGCTGAACTCGCTCCCAGTGTTCGTTCCTCACCATGTTCCCCCTGCTCACCCTCCCCAACTTCCTCCCCTGGGTGCCTAAAAGAGACCAGGCTTTGTCCATGTCTCTTCACAGTGGCCCTAGGCAAAGGTAACCACCATCAAGCAGACCTGTCAGGGGAGTGTTAGGAGGAGTAGAAAGTCTACTTCCTGTTCTCAGAACATGTTCAGGGAGCCAAAGCCTTGCAGCGGGGAGGGGCGGGGCATGGGGCTCCTGCAAAGGCTGCTGCGTGGAGTCAAGGCCACCCACCCCCCAGGCCGGAGCACCGCCAGATGTTGTTCCTGTGCCCGACCTCTGCTTTGCTGATCAGTCAGCCACGTCCTGTGTGAGGATTACCTGAGACAGAGCAGTGTGTGCAGGAGCTGACTCACTTGTAGGCCACAGAGTAAATGGTTATTAGAATCACAAAGAGAGGGAGTTAGAGAGGACTGCTCCCCACAGCAAACCCAAGGTGACAGCAGGAGGGACACTGAGGGGAGCACAGAATGTGAGGCTCTGAGTTGTAGGCTCTGGGGACCTGGGATTCTGCTCGCTCGGGTCTGGGGAGCGGCCTGTGTCCCAGGCAATCCCCTTGCTGCCGCACCACCTCTAGGCAGCAAGGCCATGGATGGTTACCAAGCAAGTAAACAGCAGAGAATGCCCCGGAGGTGAACACTAGCATATTCCTTCTCTGCCCTAGGGCTGGCCACATTTGCCCCGGCTCAGTTCCCTACAGGAAGTCTCAAGATCATCCCCCTCAGTGTCACCTGAGGCCACTTCAAACTTGAATCTTTGCAGCTAGGTCAGAGAAGCCAGAAAGCATCCACAGGTGCTGTTTGCTAGGTGTCCCTGTCCCTGCCCACAGTGTGCCCTATTTCATCCACACACTCGCCTGAAAGCGGTGCTCTGAAAATGCCACACCACAGCAGCCATCTGCAATGTCACCTGCCTGAGTGGACATCCTTCACCCACACAGAAGCAGAACACAAATTCCTTCTCCCCTCCTCTGCTCCAACCCAGGCCCATCCTGTGAACAATATCCTTGGGGGCCTCTGAAGCAAGGACCAAAACATATTTCCCTATTCAAAGAGATAAATGATGTCAATGAGGTGAAAGCCATACAGTTTGTTAATGGGCAAGGTGGAAATGGAAAACTTCAGCATATGTCAGTTCAGAAGAGGTTTTCTGCCACAGGAGAATGATGGTAAATCGAACGCCCTTCATCTTCTTCACTTAAATCATTGTCTCCCCTTAGCCGGAAGATATTGGACAAGCGCCGATAGTCAACGCTCCGGAAGGCGGCAAGGTGGACTTGGAAGCCTTCAGCCATTTCACAAAAATCATCACACCAGCAATCACCAGAGTGGTGGATTTTGCCAAAAAGTTGCCTATGTTTTGTGAGGTGAGCCTACTGTTTTTTCTTCTGCATTGTTTTTCATTAATATCCCATCCATTTCCAGGAGTACTGGGTATTGTTTATAATTTACTATTCACTAGCAGGACTTAGTCATCTGAAAGCAGTGTCAGTACAGCACAGACATACTTTATCTCATGCCTGTGTCCCCACCTGCTCTCCCCTGACACCACTCACTAGCCTGCTCATGGGAGGCCTAGAGAGGCCCTTCCATGCCTGACTCCGGCCTCAGGCAATAAAATCCTAATAACCATTTTTGAGTGTGCTAGCGTTAAATCCAATCCCTATGGCAGACCTACAGGGCACATTTTATTAACATTTTACAGATGGGGCAAATTACAATCAGAGAGATTAAATTGACTTATCCAAACATAGTACCATGGTTTGAACCTAGGTCTATATTCTTTCCACAGCATGTCTCAGCAAAAAGGCTGTGTAGTTTTCTTAATCTGTAAGAATGAAGTCCAGTAATCCCCACAGAGCAGGGCTGTATCATCACCTCAAATCTTTTATCTTAACAACTCACTCTTTCTGGCCCCATCTCCAGTGCAATGTGCAGAGTTCAGCCACCAAAGCTCACACTGACGCTTCCTTGGGGACAGTTCCTGCCACACGTAGCAGCCCCCTCATGTGGCAGCTGAGGGCATGGGCTCTGCAGTCCGCTGTGTGGGTGAGAATCCTAAACAAGATACTTAATGTCCTTAATCTTCAGTGAGCTCATCTTTCAAATGGGAATTGCAGTGGTGTCTTGAGCTGTTGGAGGCTGAAATGGGATAATCTATAAAAAGTGCTCAGACTGTGCCTATGTCATAGTATTCCATGAATTTTAGCTGCTAGCACTGCTATTATTTTATCTATGACATGCCCAACCTGCCTCTAATTGTCCTTTTCTTAATCAAGTGGGGTTGATTATGTTTTCTGGAGAAATTTTCCCTTTGAAAAACTCCATCAGGTGCCACTCTGTTGCTCCTCACACCTTCAAGGGGACCCTGGAAAGACAGGGTGGAGAGGGTCGCACACTGCTATGAGCCTTTTCCATAAGCTACGTGAGTGACGAGTGGCTATCATCTCAGCTAAAGAGGAGCTGGGTTTCCTCATCCAAAATGGCTGCACGGTGCCTTAGCTTCAAGCTCATCTCTTTGCTTGAGTTTGCAGTAACAGGAACACAGCTGGATTCAGTGCAACCTCAGACACTGAAGCGGACACTTCTTACTGCCTATTTCTGAGCCTCCTCCAAAATCATAGCCGCTAAAATAGGACAGTGGCTCTTGGACATTAGTATCTGAAACCCAAGCCTAACTGAGAGACAGAGAGGACAAGGGAGAGGGGGGGAGATGGAAAAGGAGAGGGAGAAGGAAAGGGAAAGCATTTGCCTCCCTCTGGCCCCAGCTTCACTTCCCTAAGAGCTAGGTATCTTAGTTGGTGCAGGCTACTGTAACAAAATACAAGAGTGTGTGACTTATAAACCGCAGAAAGTTCTCATAATTCTAGAAGTACGGGATGAAGATGCCAGAAGATCCCGTGTCTGCTGAGGGCCTACCTCCTTGCTCACTAACTGTTTTCATACTGTGTCTTCTCATGGTGAATGGCTGGCGGGAGCTCTTTGGGGTCTCCTCTATAAAGACACAGATCCCATTCACAAAAGCCCTGTCCTTATGACCTTCTCACCTCCCAGAGCCCACATCTCCAGGACCATCACATCAGGGGTTAGGCTGTAACACAGGACTTTCTGGAGGGACAGAAACATTGAGCCCATACTGCTGCAGTAGGACCCACAACTTGCAAGGGGTTCATGGCTGCCTGGAAGGCTCAGTGAATTTTTAAAAGGGAGTCTTGACTATTGTCTGTATTCAGTGTGGAGCTCTGTATGCCTCTGACAGCTTTTAAAAAGTGTTTTATAAACATTTTGGAGGATATTACAAGAACAGCACATATTCACTGAAGATTTATACAACATAATAAAATAAAGGTAATGTTCACAATACCACCACCAGCAATTTGGAGGCTACTTTGGTCTTTTATAAATAGATGGGGTGTGAGCAGAAAGTACAGAATGCTTAATTTTTAATGTATTACAGTAAAAAACACATTGCTATTAATCCCCCTCAAAATACTTCTCATCACTTTGAACATACTTACATTGCCGCTTACTGAAGCAGTGCAGGAATCCCTCTCTCATGCGTGTCTGTAGTTGTGCGATTCTGGCTGCCACACTGTCCTGAATTAATTCAAAATGTTTGTTCACCTTTCATGCTCATTTTAACTGCGTCAAAGAGCCAGAAATCACATGGTTCCAGCTCCAGCGAACACCCATGCCGTTTTCACACGCTGCTTTGCCGCTAGATGGCGCTCAGCAGCAGCATGCGCATCTCGTACAGACGCGAAATAGGACTTGCAGAGCTGCTTCAGAAAGTGGCAAGAACAATGGGAGAAGTGTTCTCAGAGTAAGGCGGAGTATTTGGAGGGAATTAATGCCAATGTGTCTTTTATGGTAATAACTTTTATTTAAACATTTACTGTATGTTTTCATCACGCCTATCATAAGTGTGAGGTTCATGAACTCATCCCTATAATCAGCATCAAGATCCAGAAATAGCATATTACCAGCAGCCCATTGCACCCAACTTTACCCTCAATGGTGGGATGTATCATTTAAGCGGCCTTTCACAAAATGACTTTTAACGACTACATAGTATTCTAAAAAGTGGAGCTATAATAATTTAGGATGTTCTCTCACTAGTTCAGTAATGCACTTGCAATCTTTGACTAATAAGCTGCAATCACCATTCTAGCAACTATGGTTCTGCTCACATCACTTAATTCCTAAAAGTAAATCCTAGACAGGAAATTTAAGGACCAGTATGATAGATAGATTGATAGATCAGATAGATAGATAAAATGAAAGAAAGAAGAAAGAGAGAAGAAAGAAAGAAAGAAAGAAAGAAAGAAAGAAAGAAAGAAGAAAGGAAGAAAGAAAGAAAGAAAGAAAGAAAGAAAGAAAGAAAGAAAGAAGAAAGGAAGAAAGAAAGAAAATTTTAATGCAGCTCAGGTGTTTGTTTCCCTTCTTGCTAACCCTGAGTGTTATCTTTATTTTCTACCAGCTAGGCTTTGTTTACCTGGACCTTTCCAGGTTCTCTTTTCCTCTCTGTCTCTCTCGCTTGCTGTCTCACTCCTCTCTCTGGCCGTGTCTCTCAGCTCCCACGTTGGTAGCTGAAAAGGAACCCTAATGTGTGCAGTGCTTCAAGGCACCCTGACAGTTACACAGCGAGCCCCTTCCAGTGCCCACCAGATATATCTTTAAAAATGTAAAACTCCCATAAACCAGCAACTGGAGGATATTTCAGCTAAAGAAAAGGAAGAGGAGGAAGAGGGGGAAGTGAAGCTGGGGCCAGAAGGAGGCAAATTTCTGGTGAGCAATTCACCGTCTCCACCCCTAGTAATAAGCACACTGTGTTCTTACATCTGCACCATGGGTGAGGGGTCAACACGGAACTTTCCAAGCTTAGCTTCTCTCTCTCTCCAAGCTTCCTTTAGAACTGTAAGCCTCCTTCCTTGGGCAAGATTCCATCTCTCTTTCAAACATGATATTTTGCTTACAAAAAAGAACAGGGTGGCACTTTTAAGGCAGAGATGCATATGTTTCCAGTGTTGAAGTCCACCAGGCACCTGCCAACCTGTTACACTCTTTTCAAAACCCACAAAGGGTAAGAGACTATATAGGCCCTTGAGGTAGCTATCCACTGAGCAGCCTGAAGATCCCAGGTGGTCCTGGAGCCAGGCCTCTCTTGCCAGATACAGTTTGACATACCTGCTATTGAAAGTGTGTCATGGTAATTATTCTGCCAAGATCCCTGCTAACCCAAAACAAAGCTAGTGTGACACCAGGACTACACAAAATCCAAAATCATTGCCAGCAGAGCTGTCAAAACCAAACATAAGCACAACTTCTGGAATATTCCATTGTCTTTGCCAGTAAACGTGAGTGATGCTCTCCTAAGGAGGTGAAAGACCCTGTGGGAGGACCCCCATGTCTCTGCCTGACAGGCCTTCTTGGGACATTCTCACAGTGAAAGCATTGCGGTAGGGCTCTAAGAGATTATGTGCCCACATATTAAATCTCACCAGGACCCTGCACTAAAGGAAATGGGGTCTGATCCAGCTTTTAAGCTATTGGTGCTCTTCACAAACACTTAGCTTTCATTCAAGTTTGAACTAATCACTAATAGTAGGTTTTAAAAAGAAATCTTTATCACTTCATTCACAAGAAAACAACTTCAAAGGTGGTGGGGACTGCCCAAATTTGCATACTTTATGACAGATGTACCAGGAACTAAACTCAGGGCCTCCGTGCTTGCCAGGCAAGGCACTGTGCCACTAAGTTATATCCCCCACCCTACTTTCACTTTTATATAATAACCTGTATTGAATTTTTATTATTAATTAAGTTGATTGCCACAGTTTAGATATACATGATGATCGCATTCATCCTATGGAACTTGTAGCTATACATGATATACCCCAATAGCTATATTGGATTAATGAAGTGTTGCTAAGAGCATGTACCCCAAAAATATGTGTAGTAGCTTTAATGAAGAGGTACCTATTATGTGTAATTTACATATTCATTGTTTATGGAAATGTATTCATCCCTGGCACTTCCAAAGGGTGTGCTTGCCTCTTGTCTTGGCATTGGGTTTTGACAGATCTAGCTTCATAATCCTAAGCTCAGCCCCAAAACATTCCTGTGACCTTCAACATTTACTCCCCCTGTCAGTGTTTGGATTTCACATCTCTGAATAAAATTAGAAATAAAATATTTACCTCACTGCATTGCTGTAAAGATTAAACAAGGTAGTGAATGTAAATCTTGGCATGATGCCTAATTTATCAAAACTTCTTATTAACTCACACCTTTTCAAATGAATTTGATAACAGCATTGAAACTTCCCCCTTTCTAGAAATTAACTTTCTATTTTTGCTGAGCAAACTTTAAAGCTTATTATTAATGTTAGCCCATTATCACAAATCCTAAGTAACAGGGTAAACAAATGAGCTTAAAATGAAATAACAACACTAGCAAAAGATACCATATATTGAGCAATTCTGGGATCTGAGTTACTGAGCAGAACATAACCTTAGGAACCACGAAGTCTGAATTCTGTTCTCTGTGCTTGGGCCAAACTTTTCCATCTGGGGCCCATGTAGATAACATACATGTGTCAGCAACTGCCCAGTTCTCTGCCTTAGGTGAGACTCAAGGAGTTAACTCTTTTAAGAGGCCCAGTTATGACTTAAACAGTACAGTCTGCTCCTAACAATCAGAGACACAAGACCACTCCCCCAAAATGGTGAATTTAGCATAAACTCTGCTCTCAGTTATTAGGTAGAATTATAATTTAAAAATCCCAACCTAAGGAGTTATTAATAAAGTTCCACACAAGACTGTAATACCAGTTCAAGATATATATCTGTCATAAAAGAGACAAACTACTGAGATCAAAACTACTGAAGATTACAACTAACTTGGTGTATAAAAACTACTTGTAACTGGATATAGTGGCACACGCCTGTAATCCCAGTACTTGGGAGGCTGAGGCAGGAGGATTGCCATGAGTTTGAGGCCAGCCTAGGCTACATAGTAAGTTCAAGGCCAGCCTGGACTACACACAGAGAGAGACCCTGTCTCAAAAAACAACTGCTTGTAGAAAGTCTGCCACCATGTAAAAATGGACAACCATGAGCTCAAAGAATGGAGGACAAAGGTTGGTCACAGAGATCCCATTGCTGTTAAGGCACTGCCTGTTGTTCCTGACTGGCATTTGTTCTCCTGCTCTTTGCTGATGTGGGCTGCTTCTTTTCAGCTGCCATGTGAAGACCAGATAATCCTCCTCAAAGGCTGCTGCATGGAGATCATGTCCCTTCGAGCTGCTGTGCGCTATGACCCAGAAAGTGAGACTTTAACCTTGAATGGGGAAATGGCAGTGACACGGGGCCAACTGAAAAATGGGGGTCTTGGGGTTGTGTCAGATGCCATCTTTGACCTGGGCATGTCTCTGTCGTCTTTCAACCTGGATGACACAGAAGTCGCCCTGCTTCAGGCTGTCCTGCTCATGTCTTCAGGTGAGTGGGCCTAGATTCATCACCGACAGGAAAAGAGCTCTTGGTTGTCTGGTGCTGATTCAAGTCACTTGATGAGTTTTCAACCTCCCTTTAGCTCTACTGTCCTTCACTGAGAAAATAGGGCTTCACTCAGGGCCTGGGGACCGAAGAATGCAGGTGTCTGAGGCTCTCTGCCATTTCCCAGAGTGACGGGAAGAAACCAGTGGAGCTATCTGAGAGATGTTACGGAATGATACACCTGCACTAGGAATTACTCGGCCTGTTCTGAAGTATTTGGCCAACGCTGCCTCCTCCTGCTTTTGTGTATACCAAAAAAGCATAGACAGGAGTGACCACAGCTTTCTGAGAAGTTCTGTGCGTAGAACCATGTGTGAGAACTAGAATTTACTCATGGTTCAACTACAACTTGAGTTTCAGGTATCAATTGCTATGTAGCACAACAACCCAAAATTTACAGGCTTAAAACATCCGAGATGGCTGAGACATCAAACACAGCTTCGGACCTCTCTCTTCATGGCTTGCCCTCATGCAAGGTACTTAGACTTCCTACAAGGAGAGTCCCAAGCACACAAAAGCAGAAGTGACAGGTCCCATTCTGTATTCACACAGTATCATACCAGCCCTAGTACCAGTCCTGACCCAACAGTCCACCTCTGGATGGGAGTCCTGTGACAGCAGAGAATGTGCAGCCCCGTGTAACCCACCATAGCTCACTCTCGGGACCTCTGGCTCCCCTGAGTGAAAGGGAGATAACAGTGCTGACCGTTTTCTGTAGAGTTTGCTAGCCTTTGAGAAGACAGCGGTTTCAGAGCCATCCTCTGCCTTTTCAGAGCACCTTGGCTTCCGCTGGCCTCCAGCACTCATCTGTAACTCCCTCCTTAGCTCACCCACATCCACCTCTGTGCTGTTTCTCTTTTGAAGATAGAGATGCATCTAACTATCCACCTAGAGCCTGAGCTACTGTAGAATTCCAAAAATGCTTATTGGGTGAATGGCTACATATATGGGTAAGATATCCGTCACGAGGAGATTGAGAATCCTTTATGCAGTTGATGATTTCCATAGATGATTTCCAATTTCAGTAGAATTCCTTCTTTATTTTTAGGTTGACTTAGAAGTTTACTTCTTATAGGAAGTGTAAAAATATCAGGATTTTGAAAAAGGAATTATTTTTATTATGGAAAATTTCAAATATAAATAAATAGAATACCATAATAAGCCCTCTCCAGACTGTGGCAGACAGACTATTGGGGCCCCATGGTCACGCTATTATGTAATCCCCTCCCCTTATGCATTTATAGAACTTGGGATTTGCTTTTAACCCACAGAATTCTGGCCTCAGATGCCACCTCCGGTGACTGACTGCATTATGCAGAATAAGAGTGCTAGCAGACTGCTGTACAGACTTACCTTTCTGGGTCCGTGAGGCCGGTGGCCATGTGAGGAAAGTTCACATGACAGGAAAGTTCAGCAGCCTCGAGAGCTGAGGAAGCCTGCTGTACAGCCAGGGAGCAACCACAACCCTCAGCCCTGCAGGGGATGATGCTGTTCTTGAAGAAATAAGATTTAGAACCTATCTTAACACTCCCCGCAAGACGTAGCCTTTATGTGCTTCCGTGACCTTTAAAACAACTGAACTACATATGTGGGAATTATATTCATGGAAGTACTCAAGGTAGCTTTTTAGCTGAGATTTTAATGGACAAAAACAGTTTTAAATAATACGGAATCACACAGGGAAAACTATTTCTTCTGCAGTGTCTTTCTGGCAGCGTCTCTTCAGTAAGACAAGGAGGAAGTGTGGTACCAGTCTGACTTTCACTCCTCTGGTGTACTTGCCCCCGCTACCTTTTTAACAGAGATAGTGATCTTAGGCACAACGTCTTTGCAAGAACCTTTTGTTTCAATGAAAGGGTTTTTATTACTTAATCAGGGTTTTGTCATGCACCAATTTTCGTGATTATCTTCTGTTTCTGGCGAGCAGGTTTTTGTTCCTGAGTGATGCTGGCTCGCAGTGAGTCAGAGGATTAAGTAAATGATCTAAGTGAGGTGCATGATGAGGGGAGCAGGCAGTGATGGCAAACACCGTAAGGGTGGTGCCAGGCACCAGCACCTGGCTGATTCTTCTCAGGTCTGCATTTGTGAGACTTGCACTGCCTGGCAGCTAGGTGACCTATTCTATAAGGTTAACATGCTCCCCATCCTAGTAACATGGGTCCTTTTCAATAATACTGCCAGACCCAAAAAAATATCAGGTGTTGTGCAGTTGGCAAACAATATCTACACAACACAGTTCAATGCTGTAATTTCTCCTTAGCCTTGTCTTCCAAGCCCCAGAGTATATTCGGCATGTCAGTTGCACAAAGGCCTTTGCAAGAGGGCTATTATAGCTAAATCTTGGAAACAACCACATGCCCATCAACTGAGAAATGGATTAAAAGAAGATATTTTTATATAATGGAGTACTACTCAGCCATAAAGAACGATAAAATGGAGTCTTTTATAGGTAAATGATGCAACTCAAGACCATATTCATAAGTGAAATAAACCAGACCCACATGTGTACACATCGTATTGTCTCACTAGTGTGAGAAAATGAACAATAAGACCCAAAACGTATAATAGATATTGTGAATTGGGAAGACACTATTCAAAAGAAAAGACAAACTATGACGGGGGAAAGGGGAAATAAAAAAAGGAATACATATATGTATACACAAGATAGTTATGCAACTAGTTTCTCTTAGTTCATTAAAAAGAAAAATTTTTGCTAATATTGTATGGACAAGATATCACGCCTATATCTTCTACTCTGAATAACTACTAGGAAGACAACAATATGCAATGTACCAATATTATAACTGTCCTACTAACATGTTTTGAAACTTGGTTTCATTGTTATGTTTATCTTTTTTTTCTTTAAAACAAAAGAATGGTCTTGCTGGGTTCCATGATCCTGCAGAGATACAGAGACCAAAGGTGGAAATGAGCCCAAAGACATTTCTTTGAGAACTTTCACCTTAAGGACTTAAAAATTAAGTCTTTGGTTTTTAAAATGTTTCCCTCTCCATAACTATTTAATATGATTTGAGCATCATTAATGTCATTTCTTTCTGTAACTTTTATATGACCATCTTATTTTTCTCTCTCATCAAAGGCTAGTGTTTTGATGCCACAAAACTCAAGCTATGTTTTGTTTCTAAAGAGAGACATCCAAAGCAATATTATGTCGATTTTCTTCTTGAACCAAAAGTTGGAGGATCTTGGAGAGGATTTTGAGATAATGTCACACTATGTAGTTCAGCCTGGCCTTGAAATCATGGCAGTTCTGCTTCCTCAGCCTCCTGAGTGCTGGCCTTACAGGCCTATGCTGCCATGCCTGGCTGGAAAGAATTCTTACACATTCAAAAAGAAAAGACAGAAGAGGGAGACAGAGGGAGTGAGCAGATCCACAGAGCAACACTGCCACATATGAAAGAAAACAAAATTAAAATGCACAGCTTGTCACTTGAGCCAAATAGAGGATTGCAGAACCCCTAGCGTTTGTTTCAGACTTAGAGCGATGAAGGAGTTTTTGCCTTCTTCCCTCCTTGGAGAGGAAACCGAGCTCTGAAGTAAATGGTCTCTGGGGTGCAGATTTACCCTATTTTAGTTGCTTTCTTCATCACTGGCACAGAATACTGACAATCAAAAACTTAAAGGGAGAATGTTTTCTTTGGGCTCACACTTGAGAAGTTTCAGTCCTTCCGTGGCTGGCAGTGTCAGGGAAGAGCCTGGACCGAGGAAAGCTGCTCTCTTCATGACAGCCTGGAAGCAGAAAGAGAAGCAAGAACAAGGCAGGAGGATACACCTTCCCAGGCCACATCCTCAGTGACAGCTATAGTGCCCCTGACTCAGTCACCTTACAAAAGCCCCACCTATGCGTGCATGCAGCTTGTAGGGGACACCTAGAGATAAACCATAACAGCCCCAAAGCACAAGAGTGGGAACAGGCAGTTTGGATATGCCAAATAGAAACCAAAAGGTGCATCCTTCATATGAAAAGGTGAAAATACATGAAGATATTTTCAGAGGGAGAGAAAGCACATTCATAGAGCTTTTATTGAAGTATATTGTTACAATTGTTCTCTACCATTATACTTGCTAATCTCTTACTGGGCCTAGTTTATAAATTTAACTTTGTCAAAGTGTATGTGCATGTCCTCTGGGCTCTGTATCTGTAGATCAATCACCCTCAGATTGAAACTGTCTTGGGGGGGAAACGTGTCTATACTGACCACTTTTGTCATTAATCCCCCAAGCAATAGAATGCAACAACTATTTACATAGGATGTACATCTTATTAGGTGTTATCATCTCAGGCGATTAAAGGCTATGGGTAGACATGCTGAGGTTATGTATAGATGCCATGCCATTTTATAATGAGGAACTTGAGCACCCTCAGATTTTTGTATCTGCAAAGGTCCTAGGACCAGTCCTCCCCATGGGCAGGGCAACCGTGGCGCTAAGGTTCAGGATTACCTGCAGCCCCAGGCATCCGGGGAGGCCTTAGAGCATACCCACCACGGACAAGCGGGGACCACTGAATAAAGGACGGGAACAAGTGTGTCCCTGGAGCCCAGAAAACAACGTCTGTTGTGTTTCTTTGTCTTAATGGAGATCCCTTCCAGTCCCACATCCCTTTGCTGCACCCCTTCCACCTGGGAAAACAATGCCGTAGTCTCTTCTTATGTCTCCCCCTATGTGTTCAGGTTTTTCCTCTCCTTTTCTGGGCAGAGGAAACTCATCATATTTTCCCTAATCTGTTGTTACCCTGGAAAGCGGGCATTTCCTTTCACATCTATGGCACTGATTTGCTACGTGTATTTATCTGATCAAAGCATTGCCACTCCCCTCCCTGTCCCTTGGCCCCTGGTACCCCAGAGTTCACACATATGCATGCTCATTCCCAAGAGATGAAAATGCCCCCCATCTGCCTACATCCCACTAAAGAACTAGATTGGACCAAGCAAGCATTCTCTTTTCCATCTTCAACTTAACATCCATCTTCTTCCTTCCCCTCAGATCGCCCAGGGCTTGCCTGTGTTGAGAGAATAGAGAAATACCAAGATAGTTTCCTGCTGGCTTTTGAACACTATATCAATTACCGAAAACATCATGTGACACACTTTTGGCCAAAACTCCTGATGAAGGTGACAGATCTGAGGATGATCGGAGCCTGCCACGCCAGCCGCTTCCTGCACATGAAGGTGGAATGCCCCACGGAACTCTTTCCCCCTTTGTTCTTGGAAGTGTTTGAGGATTAGACTGACTGGGTTCATTCTCATAATTCCTACAGCACTACTGGGCATCATTTCATTCCATTGCCTAGCTCTTTTGTGTTTGTTTCTGTCTCTTTGTGTTGGGAGCGCTCATTTGGGGGTAAAGGGAGGTGTCCTTGGCAAAGACATGGATGAAATTGCCCCTTGAATGCGGGTACTTGTAACTAGTGCATTTTGTTCCCCAGTCCTTTGATGTGAATGCTTTGAAGGTTTCACAGTTGTGGAGGTGGGGTGAGAGATAATCATTACTTCACCAGCATCAAGCCATCACCAGCTCCCACCTGTCCCTGATCAAGACTTGGGCAAGCCAAATGGCACACAGAAGACTAAGGAAGCCTTAAAGCCAAGATCATATAGTTATCTTGATCCAACCTGATTTTTTCAGGGCTCCAGTTAGCAGAGAACAGACCACCTTTGCCTAGATGTGATTTTCAGTGTTTTAGGGAAAGATCTGAACAAATTTTCATCTATTCATCTCTTTTAAGCCTTTGTTCTCTCCTAGCAGGTTCACCTGGAATACTCAGGAACACTTCTGTCCTAACAAATCAGCTAGCCATTCAATATCATTTTATGACCTTTTGATTTAAGTCCAGTGACACAAGGATATAAGTCAAAGATGTGCAGGTATCTGACTGATTGAGGCCACAAGAAAAATAAGTTTTTTGAGTCCCACCAAAGAAATTAGAAGGATACACCCATGTTAGTGACTCTGCAGTTTCCAAAAATTCATATACTCTTACCACAAGATAAAAAGGCTTCTTTACAGCTTTGGCTCACAGAAACATTCCCACAGAAATCAAACCTATTGACACGGCGTCTTCACTTTTCAATGGCATCTGACTTGTCATCTCCAAGCTCCTGAAGGTATTTCTCCTCACTGTATCCTTGCTAAGCTAACAACAGATTTCCCTGTGGATCGTATCCTCTAATCAAGGAGAGAGGAACAAGCTGAGATTTGAGTTTTATTTGGAGGAATTCTGAGGCAAGATTAGTGTGCTTTCACTTTCAGTTGAGACACAGTATTTGTGTACTGATCGCTTGGGGATGCTTCCTTCTGATCTTAGATCCTCCAGCACTCTGCCTTGTTCCTACACATTTTCTAGTTCCCCTTTCTCTCTGTCTCTGAGGCACCACAGAGCTTGACATGCTCTGAACACCACCAGCCCGCTGCTGCTCCTCCTGTCCCTTCAGCTTTCCCCAGACAGACGCTCATCAGAAAACTCCTGCAAACCGCCCAAGGGAATGTTCTCTTGCCTTCCCTGCCCGGTCTGCCACCCTACTGCCCTATCAACCAACATGGAGGAACTGTCCCAAAAAACCAGTGGTGACCCTTCATCCCTTCAGCTTCAGAAAGTGGGCAAAAAATGTGCCCATGCAATTGAATGTACCTCATTCCTCGCTGGCATAGTAGATGTAAACTATTCTTTTGCCTGCCTTTTACTGCCTTATCCTAGAAATATTGGGGAAAATAAGCCATATCACTGAGATTTACCTAAAAACAAAGGAATGGAAGTCACTGTGGAAACCAAGTTGACTAATTTCATTTTAAGTTTGTGGAGCGTAACTGGCCTAGAAGTCAGGCTGCTTGAGTTCCAGTATGTATTCCATTGGCTGGTAGATTCCAGACCTTGGGGCTTGGTTTTCTTATCTGATGAGCAAATCAGTATCTCTGAAACCCCCACCCTCAACATTGTATAAATTGGGGGGGGGGGGAGTGGGTTCTTTTGGATGGTTTCTTTCATATTCAAATTTCTAGCTTGATTACAAAAAGTATAGCCCATTAGCAGTGAAGGAATGTATATTTGATACTGATTCAAAATACAAATTTGATATAATGCTAGTCAACTATTTAGAGGCAGCAGTGTGCCCTTGGGAGAAGGAAGGGAACAGAACTGAAAATACCAGATATTATTGGAAATAATTAGGGTGGGAGGTGATGTTCTAAAGCAATTGTACTGGCTTCTGGGAAAAGGAAACAAGAATATCACTATGGAGCATGTTAATGAGGGATAGGAGGTGGGTGAAAAGAATACAAATATAATCAGGAAACCCCTAAGCATATTACCTACTTGGCCCTGTCTACAGACAGCTGTTTTGGGTCTTGTTCTCTCTACAAAGCCTCCAGCCAGTCTCCTTTGCTCTGTGAGCACCTCGACCCTTCTGCTGCCTCGCCTCAGGGAGCACTCTCTGAAAGATGAACACTCAGCCATCTCTAGCTCAAAGGGGTTGGAGGTGTTTCTCCACATGGGGCAAGTTTTCCTTCCTAAAGGAAAGAGAGAAGGACAAGCAGGCAAGGTACTGGACAGGCTCACAGATGCTGGGGTCCAGGTCAGAAAGCTTTGGGGGCACTGACCACAACTGGGCATTGGCCAGATGGTAACTTACACCAACAGCCATCTAGCCATCCAGGCAGAGGATCATCTGATCCTTGGCTCCTTAAATGATTGCCTCACACAGCCAAAGCACTGCTCTAGAAGTTTGTTGAAGGGTGAACACTTTATCCTGATAGAAATAGCCTCAGAGTGCTTCAGGTTCAAAGGCAAAGCTTTAAGGATCACGCCCATGATGAGAGCAATTAACCCCATTCCATGTGAAACTGACAGGGGTACTGAGGGTATGTCAAGATTCCATCTGTAAAACTTCATGGTGCAGATTTGCTTCTGATTTTCTTTTTAACCTTTTTTCTTACACTGTCCAGACATCCAAATCGAGTGTGGACCTGGTGGAAATAATCTGCACACCTCCCTGCCCATGGGGAGACATTCCAGTCGAGGAGAACATACTCACAGTCCTGGGGTTCTTAATTATGAATCTCTCCCTCTTAAGGAATGGAAGGGGTGGGTGCCTACACCATGTGTTCTGACGTACCAGTGTGTGTGCCTGTCTATAAACCTTCAAGTGTACTTTGCTGTCCAACTTAGACGTGCAGTTCTTCCAGAAACAGTGAGAACAGTAAGCAAGTTCCTTCATAATTCTGCTCAAAACACCACATGCCACCTCAGAGCTTCTAGTCCAATGAGCTTCAGTCCCCGATGACGTGCCTCAGCCCAGCGATGCCCCTCCCTTGTTCCCCAAG
This sequence comes from Dinomys branickii, assembly GCA_004027595.1. NCBI lineage: Eukaryota > Metazoa > Chordata > Mammalia > Rodentia > Dinomyidae > Dinomys > Dinomys branickii. Next base: position 16,394 of record PVLD010021491.1, read on the forward strand.
GGACACCACCTCAGCCTGCAGTGCGGCCACCGTGAGGACCACCAGGCCCGGCCCTGCCCCAGCAATGCCATTCTCCATCTGCGCTGCTCCTTGCAAACAGGTGTCCGAGCCTTGGTCCCCCTACCCTAAGTCCTGCACCCCGACTTAGCCTCCGTGGAATTGCTGAGCACCCTCAAAGCATGTCATGTCAGTGATACATTTTTATCCTATGGAACTCTAACCTATCCATGTCATATTGACCTTTTGCTGCATGAGTCCTAAATTATGAAGTCGGTCTTATGGTTTTTGAAATGTAGCCAGAGTTTGTTTAAGGCTAAACCTTTTTCATGAACTTAATTTAAGTGACTAACCAAGTCACAGTCCTCCTCAAAAGGAGAGTAAGGACAGACAGTTGAATCTCTTTGCCCTCTCCAACGGCCATGGCATCAGGTTATAAAATAAGCTCGTAATTTTTCCTGTTATTTTAATAATATGGAAATATTAGCATAGTGTTTTTTTTGATAGTGATAGATGGTAATCCATATTTAAATTTTATAGAGAAATTTTATTGTACTGTGATGTAGATATTTATTATCCAGGTAAGGATTTGCCCAGTGTGTATTTTTTACAATTGAAACATTTTACTTTAATCTTTAAAAAAATACATTAAAACACAAAAAAAAACAGACTAGAGGGAAAAAAAGGTTTGGCCTTATCACAGAATTTTTACTGTGCTGTATAAATGTTTGCAAATGCAAAACGTGTGCATTTCTAGTGTGTTTCCACATTAACTAATGCCGCCTTCCAGAGCAATATCGTGCAGGTAAAATGCTGTTTGTGACTTTCTGTTGCACAGTTAAAGCTGACCCACCTTATGCAGAAGACAATCAAATATCAATCTGTCCTCCTCAGGATGCAGATAGTCCTCATTAAACTATGGAGCACAATGTAAGACAGAAGAAGACATTTCACACATGCATTGACATAGAAATGAGCAGGGCATGAATAAGTTGATGTAACTTTATACTCTTTCTTTCTTTGGATTCTTCCTTATGGACTTCGCATCTTTAATTTGATCAGAGCCAAATTAATTCTCCTGCTTTGCACCAAGAAAACACCTTTCTTTCTTTCTTTCTTTCTTTCTTTCTTTCTTTCTTTCTATACTGTTTTCATGCCCTGAGGATCAGAAAAAATGCTACAGAAAAGAAGATTTACAGTCATTGGAAGATTTATGTTTTGCAAACAGTGTTAAGTGATATTGCTAGATTGGTAATATTTTTCAGCCTAAAACTCTGTTGAAATCTGTGATCAAAATGTTTTAAACTATTCAAAAAGAAAATTTGTATATTTGGGAAAAAAATGAATTTTTACATAGCTTTTGTATGCAGATATCAAATTGTAATTATAAATATAGTGGGCATAGATAAACTCATAAGCTTAAATTCTTAAAAAGAAGAAAACAAGAAAAAGCTTATAATGGATATACGTGCCTGTCTCTTTCTTTAAATATTATTACTTTCTAAACAGCACAAAGTTGCCTGATCTTATCACCTCTGCTGCTGCAGGGTGAGGCAGGGTAATAGGGATGTTGTTTCCTAAGCAGAACTTGCATATTTATGTGGGAAGGGAGGAAAAGAGGGATGAGTTTCTGAGGTTCACCTCTTTGGAAGGGGCTACAGAGATGGCAGAAGGAGAAAAGAGGTTTTTGCCACTCAGAGAACAGTCATTTTCTTATCTCAAAATGTTCTATAACGTTATTAATGGAACTATACAGACAGTAGCTACCGAAATGTATCTCAATCCCCACCGCCATCAATACATGTCAGTTAGGACTCTTTCTGTGACAAGTGACAAAAAGCTAAGTCAAATTTGCTTATGTAGAAAGGGAATTTTGCTTTAATGCCTGGAAAATCTGAGGCTATGACGCCTCACGCGTGGCTGGATCTGCTCTCAGTGCGTCAGAAAGGGCCTCGCTCTGCCTTTACTTCACAAAAACTTCGTGTTCTAATGGCCTTTCACCTTCCAGCGACCACCAATAGCTCTGGGACTGGCACTAAACCTCCAAGTATAATGAAAGACAGTTTCTTTTCCCCAAAAATGTCCAAAGAAAATCCTGGGACCAACTCTCATGGTAGACCCGAATTGGGTCATGCCCATTCCTGCATCAAAACCCAGGCTAAGGAGAGGGGTGCTAATGAGCTGATTCCTGGAACTGGGTGACTGAAACGATGGCTCATCAGCTCCACCTAAAATAAGGACTGAGTGTTGGAATAGCAATGATTCCTCAAAGAAAATTCTGAGCCTTGCTGCTCTAGTAAGTGGGGGGATAACGGTAAGCAAGCAAAGCAAGAAGCAGTCCGAACATTAGTCTGAAAGTGCACGATGTTCAGCACAACTCGAGTCTCTGACACAGAGGCAGCTCAGCAGGAGCTGGGTAAGACATGAACCAAAGAAACACTATCTAATAGAAGTGCTTGATAACCTTCCCCTGACTCCGGAAGAAGGTCAGGCCAGGTAAGATGGAGCAAGCGTTTCTCGTTTGCCTAGACTAGATCAGTACAGGTGACTATTTTCGGAGTGCTTCCATTCTCTGTTCGGAATGCCAAATACAACTTGTATATATTTTTTTTTATCTTATATACCTCCCAACTCCACACAGGTGAGCATGTTTACGTTCCCCTTCCCCCCAAATCAGTTAACTTGTTTTACCTGGAGAATGTTTCATATATATTACAGACAAAACCAAGCCCAGCTACTGTATCTATTGGTTTTATTTGGACCATGGAGCTAGAATCGTGGACAAACTGGACAGTTCCAATAATCTAAACTGAAGAGGAACTAGAGGACAGTATTGGTTTGCTCCCTCACCTTCAAGATGACAGTTGTCCTCGTTTCGTACACAGCTACTCAGGGCCCTTTCACCTTGCAGATAAGTGAAAGTGTTGTTCGTTTCATCAACAAGCACAAGTTTTGTTGTTCAAAGCAAAGAAAAACTATATAACTACTGAAATGTAGGGTGCTACAAATCTCAAGAGAATCCACAGGCTACTTGATGAAAATGTACCATGTGATACTTATTAAAGACAGAGCTCACTAACATCAGACATTGGTGAACTCATAAATGAAGTATATCTGTAAAATATAGATGGGAAGTTACATGAAAATAAGAAGAGAGTCATCTTAGCCTGGGTTCCCCTGAAAGCAGAGCCCCAAGGAAGCAGGCAGGGGGTCAAAAGGCAGTGAGGCACAGAAGGAAAGAGAGAAAACATAAGATGCATTGCTGAGTTGCCACACTTAGTACCAAGCATACAAACTGAATACTCAGTTGTGCAAGACTCTTTCCCAACAGGCCATAGGAACTATTGCTTCTCAGCATAGTCAATCCCATTATCTAAACAGGGTGACTCTTCTCCACTTCCAGAGTGTACATACTTGGCCACAGGTCCAGCCTCATGATTCAGAAGTAAAAGCAATCTCCCAACTGGTTTCCACTCCTCTAAAAGGGTGGCAGACCAGATGGCAAGCAGTGGAAGCCAGCGGCCCTCAGGTCTGATGAGATAAAACTCTACAGTGATCTGATACAAGTGCTCCTCAAGCCGAGTGCTCCCCATCATCTGGAGAAAGGGCATGTGCTCTCAAGTGCCAAAAGGACTCACGCAGCTCAACAACAAACCTATATTCATGGATCACTCTGTACAGAGGCTTTTAATTTAATGCAAACTGACCTTGTAACTTGATCCCTCAGTTACATTTTCTTGTAGTAGCTCGGAAAAATTGGGTTCATATACACTAATCATTTAATTATACATTACCCATTTTTCTTTTAGGTAGCGTACATCAAGGGCAAAATTTTTCTGGGCAAATATGTACAGTATTGAATTTTTTATAAAAGCTAGTGGACATTTCTTTCCATACAAAACTTCATTTGGTGCAAAGGTTTTTAGTATAAAAAAAATAATGTAAGATATCTTTCAGGATAGACTGATACTGCCCTCTTTATTTTAACTTTCTTGAATACAATACAAAAGGCAGTAAAGGAGGCAGATCCATATAGAATAAACCTTCAAATTAACACATCAGAAATTTCCTGTGGCCATAAATAAATGCAAAGATAGGAATGAACACTCCTCAGCTTTACCCTGAGTGCTAGAAAGATGCCACACTCATTTTAGGGTAGATGTAAAAATACATTCATTCTGACTTTTCCAATGGGCATTTTTAGCCCTAAAGACCTTTTTAGGACTTCTTTCCACTATCTAAAATCAAAAGTGAACAGAATTTGTGTGACAATGAACTATATCAATAGACAAAGAGTATGAGATCAGCAAAGATCATTCATTGTCATTTGTAGTCAGGGTTTACAAGGGAATAGGTTTAATAGAGGACACATAGTTTATGGGATTGTTATATAATATTCACCCAAAAGTGAAATGCAGAAGAGTGCAGGAGACCTGTCCACACACTAGAGGTCCAAAGAATCCAGCCGAGGGCCTGGATCCCACGGCACTGTGCTGCACGAGTGCAGCTGAAGACCTAGAGCCCCTGGCAATGTCCTCCACAAGTCTGACTGGAGACCGTGACCGTGACCATGTCTCAGGCAAATCTGCTTCAAGGATCTGCACTGGGAAAGCCCAAAGGTCAGCGGTGGGAGCTACAAAGTCTGTGCCTGTGGGATGAAAGATCTGTGCCAGCAAACTGGGAGATCTGCACTGGAACCAGGAAGTGACACTCAAGGTAAGAAGCAGAGATCCCCCAAAGAGAACTGCAGCCATCCTCGGTGACAGCAAAGATCCAAGCTCCTCCGATGATGAAACCGGCTGAGTTCATTCATATCAGAAAAATCATCAGGACCAGCTTCGCAAGGAAAATCAACAACATATAATCTGCAATTCTTTTATGGTGTTGGCAACAATCCTCAGGTGGGCCTTTCACATCCAAAACCATTTTTCTCTCATTGCTGAGATAAAATACCCAGCTCTCCAAGTTAAAGGAGGACAGGCCTATTTAGCTCACAGTTTGTAAAGGTTTCAGTTCATAACTAGCTGGCTCCAAGGCAGGGTGGCACATGGCAGAGGGCAGCAGTTCATGAGAACAGAAGATGGCAAAAGCAACAAGAGAGGAGAGAGAGAAAGAAAGAAGCCTCTTTGCATCTTTTTTATTGCATGCAAGCTAACCTCCCTAAGACAGTTGCAGAACTCACCTTTAATCCCAGCCCTGGACGCTGAATCAATCACAAAATCTAGAAACCTGCCCATATGACTGCATGAGGCTTTGAGGGGACATCTTTAACAATTGGTAAGTGAAGTGTCATGGGAGAATCCAGCTGAATGTTTTAGAATATTTATCTCCATTTCCCCCTAGTACTTTGACACAAATAAATAAACATCACTAATTAGTTATTAAAGAGTCCTCTGCCCTCCAAGGATGTGCTGGGTGTCTATGCTGCCTCCCAGACTTCTTCACTACTGTGTTGGAGTAAGGGAAAATAGCACACCATGTAATGAACACCTCTTTCATGATGAAGGATCTATGCCAGCAAACTGAGAGATCTGCACTAGAGCCAGGAAGCAACACTCAAGGTAAGAATCAGGAATCAGGAATCATGCTAGACTCCTGCTAGACTCCTGCTAGACTCCTTCAGTTACGTGTAATCCTCCAAGCAAACTGGAAAACAGTGTCCGCATTTTTATACACACTTGACAATAGGGCAATCAAGGCACAGTGTAAATACAGAGCTTTTCCAGGATCATACACTTGACAAGTGTCAGAATCAATGGGGTTTCAAGATCCATGACCATGTTCTTTTAACAATGGGCATTAGTAATGTCCAGATAAAGCCTTATCCTCTGAAAAAAGACAAATGGAAATGCTGCTTTGAAATACTTGCCACTGTCCTTCCTGGAAGGCCTGTCTGTCCTAATGTAAAAACCACTTTCAAAAGATAAGATACCTCTCTTCTCATTAGCTTGTTTTTATTCCAAAACTACTCAAAAGGTTTGCAATATAAAGAGTAATGTCTCTTTGTACAGCATATTTATAATCCAGTTGGCCACTAGATGCATCACTCTAACAAGGGGGCATTGTGAGTTGGGGGGGTATTTTTTGGCTAAGAAGCTGGGAGTCATCAAGTTTGGGCAGAGCCAAGTTCCTTGGTCTGATAGGAGAATTTATAGTAGCAGAAGGGGAAGAAGAGAGACAGAAAAGAGGACAAAAGCCCTTATGTTTCTAGACATACTGTAAGAGTCTCAACTTTGGACAGTCAATTTATTGGCAAATATATAATGCAGATGGATTTTTGTGAGAGCAAATGAAAAGGGATATTCAGATATCATGTCAATGTGGCAGAAGAGAGCCCAAAGCAGAGGATCTTAATAATAATTATCCTACAAGTCACAGGACTCTGGGAATTACTTTATCTAGTTTCAAAGAAGTGGGGAAAATGTTTTCAAAGAAGGTCACCAAGCTCAGAAAGGAGGGCTTCAACTGACATCTGGTGGATACATGTACTTAATACTGCACATAGACATGGGCGTAAATTAGCAAATTGAAGGTCCTTGTGGAATTTTCCACAGGAAAGGAAGAAAGAGCCTCTCTTATCAACCTTTACACTCATTCACAGCAGAAGTCCTAAACAAAGTAACAAACCAAACCCAGATTAGAAGGAAATGTTGGGCTGGGGATATAGCTCAGCGGAATAAGCGCTTGCCTAGCAAGCACAGGGTCCCAAGTTCGATCCCGAGTACCGCAAAAAAAAAAAAAAAAAGAAGGAAATGTTTATTATTAGATATTTGCAATATCTGGAAAGTCATAGCATTAATATTAGGAACGTACAGGACATTTTGAAATCAATAAGAAAAAGACATAAAATGCCATGACAGAATAGAATATTTACTGAAAGAATCCCACATGGCTTCAACAACATGAAGAGGTTCCCTACCCCAAGAGTAACCAGAAACATAAAACTTGGCACCACTGAACCCACAAACACAGACTGAAAATACTCCAAATGTAGCAAGAATGTAAAAGGACTTAGTGAGCATGTGAGCTGATTTGGCCTGCCTTTCCTACCTTGCATTCTTAACGGGCTTCCTGTTCTGGAACCAGACCTCACACTCTCATTCTGCTCTCTAGGCATGGGCATCCTCGCACCACAGATTCTGTAACATCAGGGAGTTTGGTTCAAGCTAAGGAAGGAGTGAATACAGGCTAGGGAAGCAGGGCAAAGGCTGGGCAGAAGGCTACCTCCATGGAAATTTCAAAAGCACTGAAATAGAGCTGCACAGTGAAACTTGTAAGAAACAAAACGAGACTCATAAAACAACACTCTTTATATATACTACACAAATACAAAAGAGCATTATATATTTTACATGAACTCATGCATAACCAAGGACACATATCAAACACAATAGACTAGGCACCTATGCGTACGAGATAAAGAAAACAAAAGGGCCATCACAGGCTAATTTTTTGCCACGATAAAATGAGGAGTATGATAATTTCAAGTCCTCACACCTGATAACTGCCCCCTCACCAAACTGCCAGGTGTTGACCATCTCTTTACTACTTCATTTTTGAGTCACCCATGTTATAGTACTTCCTTACATGATAATGGTCAATCAATGATTAAGTGACAAAGTTGTGGTGAGGCACACAATCTTAAAACAGTCCTCATCACCACAGAGTTGAAATCAAGCATGTCTTGGAGATAGCTAACTGTGATGGTTAATCTTGAGTGTCCACTTGATTGGCTTGACAGAAACCTATAAGATTAGTAAAGCAGGGCCAAGTATATAACTTGGTGGCACAGCACCTTCCTAGCAAGCACAAGGCCCTGAGTTTGATTCCCGGTACAGAAAGAAAGGAAGGAAGGAAGGAAGGAAGGAAGAGAGAAAGAGAGAAAGAGAGGGAGGGAGGGAGGGTGGGAAGGAGGGAGGGAGGAAGGAAGGAAGGAGAGAGAGAAAGAGAGAGAGAGAGAGAGAGAGAGAGAGAAAGAAAGAAAGAAAGAAAAGGAAGGAAGGAAAAGAGAAAGAAAGAGAAAGAAGGAAAGAAAGAAGAAAGGAAATAGGATTAGTAAAGCAGACTTGTGATTGGGTCTGGCTAGATAATGAGAGCATGGCCTTGGGGATCGTACCTCATCTCTGGCAGCCTCCCGTCTGGTACTCTTTCTCTGCACTCTGCTCAGGGACCCTGTGAAATGAGCAGCTTTGTTCTCCCACACCCTTCTGCCATGATGCTTCTACCCTGAAGCCAGCTAACCACAGACTAAATCCTCTGAAACTGTAAACTGAATAAACCATTTCCTCCTTTAAATTATATGTGTCAGGCATTTTGTCCCAGCAATGAGAAAGCTGACTAATATAATGATTATGGGGAAAAAAAGAAACAGAAGAGTAAAGAATCTTGACTTCTCAGATCTGTGCCAGGCCCAGGCCACACTGTCCCTATGTCCTCGGGGGCCTGATCCTGACATTTGCCATCTCTGCTGCTAAATCTTAGGTTCTCAACAAGAGAATATGTGAGAGGAACTTCAGTAGGATTCAACTTCTGGTGCCACTTACTTCAGATATATAATTGTTCCCTGCAAAAGCAGAGGAGCCAGAAAAATAAGTCTACCATCTGTCTCTCATTTTTTTAAAACTATCATCCTACCAGCTCCTAAGAAACCCTTCTCTGTGCAGCCATGAGTCAGACCAGCTGATCTGAAACCATTACCTGAGAGAATGATATGCCAGAATCAAAGAGCAATTCTAAAGTGAGAAAAAAAATGTAGCAAATAAATTCTAGAATAGTCTGGCACACTGGGAACATTGTGGTGCCACTGATTCATTAGAATGATGTTGAATATCATAGGAGTTATTAGTCTATCATAAAATGAGTCTCCACTTAATTGCCTCTGGTTGAGACTGAACATTGGTTGTTTGCCCAGGCACGACACTATTTTGACCAAAATTAGTCTTAATCAGCTTGGCTGAGTAACAGTGCAGCCAGCAGGCTATTGGAGACAGCTCTCCAATAATTCATAGTTTAAAGAACAGAACTTTTTTTAAATGGTCTGCAATAAATTAATCCTTCTATATTTCAGCACATTTTTATTCAATGATACAATCGCTCACTGCAGAAAGATATCTGGAGAATAAAGAGTACACTGTGGATACACTGATACCTTAAAATAGCCAGAGGCAGGGTTACATTTGAAGTTCTCCAATAAACTAGTGCTGCATGGGTATCTCATAAGGCCTAAGAGCTAAAGAAGACAGTTTATTTTGAATGTCTGTCAAAAGTAGGCACAATGAGATTCTGACCAGTCTAAATTATGGTGGATTACAAGCGAGACTAAAAATGTACTGGTGCAAATTTTTCCTCCAAAATAGTGATTACAAGTCACATAGTTGCAAGAATTGATGGCATCCCGCTTGTCATAAAAACCATTTCATGTACAATCAGTCTCCTGGAATCCCTTACATCCAAGTGTAAGCTTCTTTCTTTCCCAAAATAAAAGCAGTGTCTCTGCCTGTGTCTATGTCTTTGTATTTGTCTGTGTCTGTGTGTGTCTGTGTCTGTCTGTCTGTCTGTCTCTCTCTCTCTCTTTCTCTGAAAAACTGTACAAACACATCTCATATAAACAGGGGCAGCTGACAGCAAGAAGCACCACAATTCCTAAAAGTACAGAGTCTAAGTAAAAGCTCCTAACCCCATAGATTCAAATAAACTTAAACTCAACCATCCCTAGTAAGAGATGAGAACTAATTTGGAGAACTAATTCTCAGAAGTCAACAAAATACTTTTTATATATTTTTAAATTGCAGGCTTCATTCCAAAGATAATTTTAATTCACCCTAAAACATTAGTAATCATACTGATCAATTCAAAACTAAACACAGAATCTCATTCAGAGTGCAATTGAAAAGAATGATCAAATAGAGTTGTCTGTCACTCACCCCCCTTATAAAGAGGGACCACAGCAAAGAAAAAAAACTATATTCTGACTGGAGTGACTGATGCAATGCAAGTATCTCAAGTACTTAAAAAGCAAAAATAAATCAAACTCAAGGTTAGAAAAGGAGGAGGAGACCAGAGATGAAACAGAAACTAAAACATACAACAAAGGTTTCATGAAACAAAGAGCTGGTTTTTCAGAAAGATAAAATCAACCAACTTTTAGCTAGACTAATCGAAGAGAGAGGCAGAAACCGAGAGACAGAGAGAGTCCCAAATAAAATTAGAGATGAAAAAGGAGACATTAAAACATATCACAGGAATATATGTATTCCCGAGGCCTTTAGCTACACTATGAAGAAAGAAACTACAAAATAAGTAAAATCCTGGGTGGAAAAGGAGATATTACAACTAATACCACTGAAGTCAAAGGATCGTTAGTGAATATTATGAATAGCTATATGCCAATAAATTGTAAAATCTACAGGAAATGCACAGCTTCCTGAACCTATATGACTTACCACAATTGATCCATAAAGAGACAGAAAATCTAAACAAACCAATAATGAGTAAATTGAATCACTAATGAATTCTCACAAAAAAGAAAGGCCCAAAATATAGTGACTTCTCTAATGAATTCTACCAAACTTTTAAAGAATGACAATTCTTTTCTACCACTCCAAAAACTTGAAAGGGAAATAATTCTTTTGGAATCATCCTATGAGAATAGCATTGCTCTGATACCAAAACAGGGCAAAAAAAAAAAAAATTTACAGATTAATATCCTTGGAGAACATACATACAAAAATTCTCAACAAAATACTAGCAAACCTAGTCCTAGAACATATCAAGAATTGTACACTATGGTCAAGTGCAATTTATCTCTAGGATGAAAGATGGTTCAACATACACAAATCACTGTAGCTGGGCAAAACGGTGCAGACTTGTACTCCCAACATTTCGGAGGCAAGGCAGAAGGCCCAAAAGTTCAAGCCCAGTTTTACTTGAAGAATTTTCATACTGATTTCCATAATGATGTGGTAGTTTATAGTCCCACAGGTGATTTGAAGGGTTCCTTCCCACCACAGTCTCACCAGTACTTGATTTCTTGATGGAGACCATTCTTTCTGGGGAAGATGAAATCTCAGTGTTGTTCTAATTTTTATTCTCTAAGGCCAGTGATGATGAGCAATTTTTATGTATTGGCCATTTGTATTTCTTCTGCGAAGTATCTGTTCATTTTACTTGCCCATTTTTCATTAGATCTTTTATTTTTGAGAGCCTAATTGTTTTAGTTCTTCATACACTCTAAATGTTAGTCCTCTGTCTGAGGAACAGCTGGCAAAAATGTTTCCCATTCTGCAGATTGTCTTTTCACTCTTTTGGTTGTTGTTTTGTGATTTGCTTTGTTTCATTTTTGCTATGCAGAAGCTTTTTCATTTGATATGATCTCATTTGCTGATTATAGGTAAAATTCTACTTGACTCAGCTACTCCCCTTGTAGGTATCTTCCCCAAACAGTTAAAGATATCATATTATAGTGTTTATAGCAGCAGAATTCATAGTAACTAAATCTTGGAAACAGTCTATATGTCCATCAGTAGATGAATGGATAAGGAAAAAGTGATATTTACACACAGTGGAAGACTACTCTGCTACAAAGAAGGATAAACTTGAGTCCTTTGTAGGAAAGTGGATGCACTTGAAGGCCAAGATGGTAAGTAAAATAAATCAGACACACAAGCGGAAATATTGCACGGCTTCTCTCGTATGAGGAACCTAAATCATAAAGGGAGACAGATCTTTCTCAAATGGGAAGCGCTCCAAGAGACAGAGGGAGATGGGAAGGAATGGAATAAAAAAGGAATTAGGATGTGTATGTACATGTAGCAACTCCACACAAAGGATGTAAACATTATGTACTTAATAAAAAGACTCTTAAAGTAGAAAAAAAGTAAATCTGAGTCAGTGATGAGTATTTAGCATTTGTTAGGGATAAATAAATTTCTAGCTGGGAAAAGCCTCTGGAATTATAAAAAGTATTGGCTATACCCCTGGCCCCAATGACTACAGACTTTAAGAAAATTCACTTACAATAAAAAAAAACAAGATCATGTTTTCAAAAACAAAAAGTTTAACCCCAGCCTGGGCAACTGAGTGACTCAGCAAGATCCTGTCTCAAAAATGAAAAAAATAAATAAATAAAAGGCTTGGGTATGGGTGTGTAACTCAGTGTGGAAACCCTCAGTTCAACACCACAAAATAAAATAAATGTGATATATCTTATCAAGACAGTGAAAAGCAAAACAAAAAGATCATCTCAAAACCTACAGAAATAGCATTTAATAAAATTCAATATCTCTTCATGATAAATATTCTCAGCAATTAGGTATAGAAGGAACATACCTCAATACAATTAAGGCTGTATATGAACAAACCCACAATTAACATTATACTGAACAGGGAAAAATTGAGAGTGTTTCGTATAAGTTCCAGAACAAGACAAAAATACCCACTTCCACAACTCCTACTCAACACAGTACTGAAAATCCTAGTCATAGCAATTAGGCAGGAAAAATGACATTTTTAAGTGTCAAAACTCTACAAACTCAAGTTTTGAATCTGGAAATTCAAAGTTCTGTTGTGTTAAGTAGCATGGAGACATTCCACTTATCAGCACATTCTTAATTTTTCTACTCTCCATGTTCTTTACTTATTCCTAGCACAGAGTCAAATGCATAGGATTTTCCCTGGTAATATTCTACAGAGACATTGGAAAAATGCAAATTAAAATCAGAGCAAGATACCACTACACACTTAATAGTAGAGTGCATAGAACCACCATTCTGGGAAGTTCCAAAAAAACTGATGGACCGCAATAGCATGGCAAACTCAAGTCACACAGGGTAAATTTGGGATATAAGGCCATTTGCCTCTTCTGCTTCCTCCCAACAGAAGAGATTGCAGCCTGGCAACATGGGCGAGCATTTTACCAGCACACACAGTAGCAAGTGACCAGGAAGCTGCTTCCTCTCCAATGGGTCACCAGTTTTTTTGTTTGTTTGCTTTGTCCTGTGCCTTACTCACTAACTGAAACCTCTAGTGACAAGATTAAGGACTGCGGCAGCAACAGTGAAGGTAGTGCATAGAACAGCACCACCCCTCCTGCCCTGATCCTAGGATGTGAGAAAGAGAGATGGATGTGGGATTTCAGCAGCTTTAAGCCATGGTGGGTCAACAAGTGGGAAGTCAGCACTACCTCCTTCCCTTGTCCCAGTGGCAGGACAGAGAAGATAGCAGAGGCAGTGAGTTAGCAAACAGCACCCCTCCTGCCCAGCTCCCAGCAATGAGAGGAGAAAGGCACAGAGGAGTGAGCAGAGGAAGCTGTGTAAGGGCCAGGTGGGGTTAGAAGGGCCAACTGTACATGGAACTGGAAGCATCCTTAGGCGGTCTCTGATGGTGCCACAGCAACTGGGAGAGTTATGCAGAGACACACAGGGTAAGGAGACCCAGCTGGGCCACCAAGGGACATACAGAAAGTTACTGGCTGAAGTGTGGCTCCAACCTCCACAACCAGAAGTCAAGATCAGCCTCACACCCAGCACAAATCCTACCGCAGACTTGGCAGAGTTACCCAGCACAAGTTTGGGCTCTGACTTGGACACTACCTAAGAACTGAAGGTACCAAAGGAATTTTATTGTGTAGTTGTTGTTCATTTGTTTTATATTCTTTTTTTGTCTTTTTTATGGTTAAGTTTTTACTTTTTTGTTTGTTTTGTTTGTCTTTCCTCTCTATCCTCAGTTTTTTTTTTTTATATATTCATGTAAGTGAACATTGTCTCTAGTCTCTCTGGTTTCTTTTGCCATTTTTTTATTTCTCCTTCATTCTTTCTCTCCTGTCCTCTTCTCCAGTTTCTCAAAGCTTGGGTGAGCATCCTTTGTACTTCAGCCTTGCTTCAGCCATATTCCTCTTCAATAATCTCTCTATTTTTCTCTTCTCTCTTAAATCTCCCCTATACACAGAGTAAAATCACTCTACTAAGGGAAAACTAACAGCATACAAGTTTCCAGTTTATGTTGGATTTTGTTATTTAATTGTATATCTTGCTTGATTGTTTAAAGTTATCAAAATAATAGCCACCACAACTTGTCAATTTCTAGGCTATGTTTGATGATAGTGTTATTGCTAATTGTACTACTTTAGCCAGGGTATAAACAGTTGTAAACAGTGGTCCTCCCTTCAGTGACAACACTGGAATTGTCTAGGGTCGTAATCATTACCATAATCTAGTACCAAAGGACTGGATGCTGAGCCAAACAGATAGCAATTTCTAATAAATTGTGAAGGTAGGATTTGGGGATAGACACAAAGGTCAACAGCCAGCCACTAGAAAATACCTCTGAGGAAGTCATTTGTTTGCTACGGAAGCCTCAATAGTAGTGATAAATCCACCTACCATAAGCATCAATGTAGAAAACATTAAAATTTTAAAAATAGAAAATGACAAAACAGAAGCAGAGCGCAATGCTAGATCATCAGCTTACCTAGGACAAGCCCAGCAGACAACGACATGGAGGAAATCAGAAGCTGCCCGCCTAAATTTTCTGAAATAGTAATATCAGAAGTTTAAAAAAGTAGATGAATGAGGCTATGGAGATAATCAGATCAGAAATAATCTCTCAGCTAAAAAATGAGATGATAAATAGAATGAAGGACTTGCTCAGTGAACCTAGAGTATACATACATAAAAAAGTTGAGGCACTTAGAAAAATGATAGAAGCCATTAATGCCCAAAATACTAAAGAAATGAAATCCAGACTTCCGGGAAGATGGCGACCGGGTAGGCAGCAGAGAGAGAACCTCCCAGAGGATTACCACCCAAACAATGAAATATAGCAATATGAAGACAGAAATGAGGACTTCCGGGAAGAAGACGACCAGCCGAGAGAGCGAGTGCGGAGGGAAGAACGGCTTCAGCTCCTGAACCCGACAGAGAACGCGCTACTGGGA